>CM071846.1:53850633-54114546 GCA_036507275.1 Sicyos edulis | reverse complement strand
AAAGAGCAACAAGAGCACCTAATGGCTCAATTGGCACACATCTCTACAAGCTTCTGGGGAGACCGGGTTCAAACCCCACTGCAAAGACAATTTCCTTTATTTTTACTTTTGCAACAAACCTTGCTCAAACCAAACCTCAAACTCCTCCAAAACCTACAAAACCATCCAATAATTTTAGTAATCGAAAAAGACACAAACGACTCTGACTGGCCAGACCGACCAAATTACCAAATTACCCCTAGGGCATACCGAAGACCGGAAGAAAACTCAGGTCGCATACAACCCGGTAAGAAAAATCCTTACTCGGCCGGCAAACTACACACAAAACCTAAGTCGCGAACGAACCCGAGCGCTAGCTACCGAGAACCTAACAAAACAATGATAATCATAATCCATAAGCCTAAATATAATAAAATAAACAAGGCTCGGCTCAGAGCAACTCACGCGGCTCTACCGACACGCGACGGGCAGTGCAAGACGACGGGGTGGCCACTGGCGCTGACGGGCGCAGAAGGGGCTGATGGGCGGCAGGACCGCGACATCGGGCGCCGACGCGGCAGGAGGCGCAGGCTGCGCGCATACGCGCGCGCGACGGCTGGGCTGGGCGCAGCGCACGGCGCGAGCAAGCGGACGAGACGAGCGCGCGGCGCGAGGCAGCGGCGACGATGCGCACACGCGCGCAGCGGCGGAGCGGCGCGCGCGCGCGACGCGGCGCGCGGCGCGCGACGGGCGCGAGACGCGGGCGCAGCGGCGCGCGACGCGCGGCGCTACGGGCTGCTCACCGTGCGCGCGCGACGGCCGCGACGGCGGGCGGTCTCGGCGCTGGTGCTCGCTGGGCCGCGCGATCCGGCACTGGGCTTGCCGCTAGGCGATCCGGGCGGCTCGGGCTTGCTTCTTTGGCAGATCTGGGCATGCCGGGCAACTGCAACAAACACACACACACACACAACACACCTCTTTTCACTTGGCCAAAAGCACACCAAACGGATGAGAAGAAGAAGAGGAAGATCGATACCTACCCGAATGATGATGAACGATCCAAGGGAGCTGCAAAGGATGAAGAATCGGCAAGGAGAGCTTGGGAGAAAGCTTGGGCGGCCACAACTCTTTGGAGAAGAAAACACAACAAACCTAATTTCTATTTCATTTAACCAAATGCACCAAACACCAAAGATCCAAGGTTAACTAAGATGTGATGCAGAAAAGAGCAACAAGAGCACCTAATGGCTCAATTGGTACACATCCCCACAAGCTTCCTCAGAGACCCGGTTCAAACCCTAGTCACAAAGACAATTTCCTTTATTTTTACTTTTGCACCAAACCTTGCTCAAACCAAACCACAAATCCTTCCAAAACCTACATAAATCCATCCAATAATTTTAGCAACTAGAAAGATATATAAGCAGTCCCGACGGCCCGACCAAATTACTAAAATACCCCTAGGGCATACCTGGAAGACCGGGATGAAAACTGGTCGTTACAATATTCCTCCTTTTTATGACTTTCTTCCTCGAAAGTCCTTAAGATCAAACAACACAGATATCGCATTCTCATCCTCGTCCTTCCCGCCACGAGCGGCCTCCTCCGAACTCCGACTCCTTCACTAAACTTTTACCAACGGATCTCACTTTCTACGCAACGCCTTCGACTCAAGACCGAATACTCATAGGCTTCTCCTCGAAGCCCTAAACCTCAATCACCGCAAGGGCTCAAAGTCCACAATGAGCAATGGGTCCGGCACATGCCGCCCCAACATCGATACATAAAAACACTGCCACAACTTTCAACAAACAAACTCAACCCCTACAACAAAATCAAGCAAACAACTCGAACCTTCCAAATTCCAAAACTAAACGGCCTACTCTTACATCACAAGAGACCAACAAACCTCAAACCTTGACTACAAACCTTAACGAGATACAAACGAACAACCAATCAAGGCATCGATCCAAAAAGACAAACTTCTCCAACTAGAACACGACCACAACACTTAAGCAACCATCTTAAGGAGAAATCGTCGAACCAAAGGCAAGGGGCACCATCCCCGCACACCGACGGCTAACAATACTCACACCACCAAACTTCAGCTACGGCCACCTTAAAAAATAACAAAGGCCAAGCACAGACTCCACTCGGCCAAGCCAACAAACTAGAACTCCTCATCGGCCGAACGCAAACTTTCCAACGAACACCTACCAGCAACCGACCAAGGAGAACATCGCCAGGCAAGGAACATCCAACATTCCTCTCAAGGAAAACTTGGGAAGCAAGGACTAAACCATCACGCAAACTATCTCGCGACACAACACCTTGAGGAAAACACTCAACAACTTACCAACCAATGCCACGGCACCTCTGTGCCAACTCACTCAAACGCGGCTCTGCTAACGCCAACTGGGAACTCACAACAACTAGGAACAAAGCCCGAGAAGGGCTTGCTCAGCAGAACTCAACCCAAACTTATAACGAGCAACGCTCATTTAAAGACCCGACCCAAAAGGGGCTCTAAATGGGCCTTTACCCCAATGCATGTGTTGAAAATAAAAGACATTATGAAAAATATATTTCGGATCCCAAGTAAAAATGTAAAACATTCAACAACCAAAACATACATTTCTAAAAGCATACTGATCGTGAGATTTATTTAAACCATTTAAACAATCCACAAGTACAAATATGCTGGAATCCATAAAACGTAAGAAAACATCCTAGGGCTCCGTGTCCGCCTACATGCATTCAGGGAAATAACAAAAGTCAAGAGTCATGATATAATAAAATGGTCGAGAGATGAAAGCAGATTCCATGATCACAGCTTTCTCCTTCACCATCCTGCCTCCCGCTTTGATTAACTGTGGAAAACCACGTAATAAGGGTGAGTAACGAATTACCTAGTAAGAATCCCCAACCGGGTACAATACGATATACATGATCATCTAGAAGAATGTAGGCAAGCTATGAGTATAAACACGCAATAGAGCACATAGCTTAAATCCACACTTGGACCTCTGATGCCAACTCAGTGGTCTTAGTCCGAAATAAATCCACCACACAATACGCCCTATACGAAAACGAGTCCCGCCTCACTGCTTCATCACGTCTACCAGTAATGAGCGTAAGCGCGCACCGCGTGCTATCGCAGACTATGGGGTGCCGGGTCTAGTGGCAAGTCGCCCATGTCCATCCACCACGCCTAACTAAATCTCTCGGATCGGTGTCACCGACATAGGGTTGTGAGACTCGACACGTGAACTATGTCACCTGAACCACCGCACTTGAGGCTAAGGAATCGGTCGTGGTAGGCTTACACACAGAAGCCGCCCTGCCCTATCGTGGCAATCAAGGGCTACGCCGAACACGCCGAGGACGTGTCGATCGCCGGGATGAGGCAATGCCAAGTCATCATCCCGACCGTTGGGGCATTTAACGATGCCACCCTCACCCAAGATTGCGGGCCACCGTTAGGGTTAGCTAAACCCTAACGGGATCGTGGACGAGTACCATCTCGTGACGCCTCTCGTCGGGGATGCAAGTTACGTTATGCATCCGCCCGATGATGCTACCTACCCGAACTCTAAACCAAAGCAATAATAACAATTCAATCAATGGAGTCCAATACGTGCTCAACAGATACAAGGAACCTAGCATGGTACTACGGAAGCAAGAATGAGATATGAGCATGCCGTAATCTAACAACCTAGCATGGACTAACATGAGAGAACAACATACGAAGTCATGATAGTCGTGGAATTGCAATGAGCACCTAAACTATACATGCTGATAATCACAAACAAACATACAAACAACAATCACATAGAACATCGCAGGGTCCACACACCCCTGAAGAAATCCTTACCTTGGCCGGAGGCAACTACACACAAAATCCTACTCGCGATCGATCCCAGCTAGCTAACGAGAACCTAACAAACACAATAGAAATCACAATCATAGCCCTAAAAATATAATAAAACAAGCAGTGCTCGGCTCGGGGCACTCACACACGACGACGACAGGCCGAGTGTTCGCCGGCAGCCTGGTGCGGCTGGCCGGGCGCTGGCAGCGCAGGGGCGCGCCAGCGCATGGCGACACGCTACTGGAGCACGCAGACGGCGGCGGCGCGCTGGCGCTGGCGAAGCGGCGAGCACGAGCGAAGCGCTCGCGGCGCGGCGGCGAAGCGCGGAGCGAACGCGCGGACACGGGCGATTCGCTGCTGCGCGAATCGTGCGACGGCGGCTCGCGCGAGAATCGACGCGTGCGATGGACGGATCTGGGCGGCCGGCTGTGTGCGACGGCGATGGGTTGACCGACGATTTCGGGCGTGCCGCCGGGCAGATTCAACGGCCATTGGCGCGCGACGGGCTCATCGTGCGATCTGGCGATGGCTTCCCTCGGCCGCGACTGGGCGTGGCGACAAGCGATTCACGATCCTCGGCGGGATCTGTGCGGTATGTGCTGGTCGAGGGCGTCTCAAGGGCGGCAAGGCGAGTGGCCGCGACAGCCGTTCGTGCGGGTTGGGCGTGGCCGCTTTCGCCGGTTAGGCGACGGTGGATCTCGTGCCGTGTCGTGATTCGGATCTGGCCGGGTAGGGGAGGTGGCTTGTGCGGCAAAGTGAGGTGTTGGAGAAGAAATGCAAACCTAGCTTCCTTTCTCTTTTAACCAAATACAACAAAACTCCAAAACCCAAGGCTAACAATAAAATGACCTTAAGGAGCAACAAGAGCTCTCAATAGCTCAACCGCACGCATCCCCACAAGCTTTCCTCGAGACTCGGGTTCAAACCCCACTGCAAAGACAATTCCCTTTTAATTTTACTTTTGCATCAAACCTTGCTCAACCCTTCCACAAAGCCTCACAAACCTACATAAATTCATCCAATAATTTTAGCAACTAGAAAAGACAAAAACGGCCCTGACGGCCCGACCAAATTACCAAAATACCCCTAGGGCATACCCGAAGACCGGAAGAAAAACTCGGGCCAGCATACCACCTCCAAGCTACTACTCAACTCTTAAAATCCAACCGGCTACTCAAAGGACTTCCCTTTAAGCTTAAGCCTAACTCATCTTCCAACCGTAAGCTCCACTCCCAAAACTCACAAGGTAAACGGATAACGACAACCTCAAAGCTTACTTGATCCTGAGCCACACGAATCAGCAAGACTACCTCGCAAGCTATCACTCGAGGCTGGCATCCAAGGAGCAACTCAACCACCACAGAGGCTAGAGGGAAAGGAAATCATCACTCCCCAAAGGACCAACAACTTGCCCGAACAACTCAACTTTGATCAAGCTAGCCTCCGCCTTTGCGGAACAACAACTTTGCTTCCTAACAACACAAAGCAGTGGACCCTCACGTCAACTGCTGACGCGCGCTACTCGATCAACTACACAACTCAGGAGCTAAGCTAACTCCTACCAAACGGGAAACGACTTCCCAAAGAAGCAAACTCGTAAGGGCAAATGAACATCACACACGCTCGTGACTTGCTCAAACCCAAGGCAACAACAACCAACTCTCTTGGAAGCAACACCCAAGAGAAAACTCAACCAATCGGACCACCAAACCGAAACAAACAACACTTGCTCAATCGCGAGGGAGGGGTCAACTCCCAAAACTTACGACTAGGAACAAGACCTCGTAGCAAACGCCCTCGCCTAGAACCGAACTAGCTCTCGAAACAACAAACGAACCAAATCTTGGCCAAACACTCACAAGAGGCGTAATAACCTTTATCGCAGCCTCTAGAACACCATCCAAGAATCCGCTTAAATCGACAAACGACTACTTCCAAGCAAACAACAAACTTTTCCTTCAAGCTAGCGCTTCCACCATTAACTCCAAGACCGAGGAGTAACTCGACAACTCCCCAAGGAAACGGCTCATACAAGCGCACAACCAACGGACAGAGAACTCCACATACGCCACCGCCTTGCTCCACCAGAGCAACAACATCTAATCTCACGGGGCACAACAAGGGTCCATCTCTCAGATCAACCTCCAAATGCCAAACGGGGCAACTCAACATCCCGAAACAGAAAACAACCAACATGGCACAAACCACTCGCCTCCCTACGAGCAAAACTAAACTCTAGCAACTCCAATCCACACCTTGGTCAACACCAAGCATCAACTTGCCACCACACCGAAACCACTCCGACTTTACTCCAAACAAACACTAGCTTGCTAGTCTACCAAGATCATAGCAACTCCACCGAGGCTACAAACTACACGCCTCCAAACTAGCCAACTCAAAACTCACTAGCTGGCTCGACCGAGCTCCGAGAGGGCTCTCCACAACCTAGGGTTCTTCGCAACCCTCGACACACACACACCGCCAAGCATACGATCTAATGCACAAATCGCTCGAACAAACAACTCAATTTCGGCATCCCAACCATGTCGGCCAACTCCAACTCCTTGGGAACCTAGAGGACCCAAAACGCTAAAGAATGCGCCATCCTCCTACTCAAAGCATCGGCCACAACATAACTTCTACCCAAGGAAGGATCCGAACAACTCTCTTAGCCATGACGATCGAAACCACGCGGCTTAGCTAACATCATTTCTTGTTCGCTTTCAATCGAACTCCAACCAACGATCAACAAGAAGATCCGCCAACCAAGCTTAGGCCCAACTTAACAAATCTTGCCTAAGCAACAACTTGATACTACGAGCACGGTATCCTTACCACCTCAACCAAAGCCTTACAACAACCACCGAGTCCAACTTCTCAAGGAACCGAGCACGAGATCTCCAAAGCAAACCCTACATGGATCTCAAACTCTCGCCACGGAACGAACCACACAAAACACACTTGTGTGCACAACTCCCAACCTTCCTTTAGAGATCCAAGACTAACAAGCGCTTTTCCACAAAGCAACGATAACTCCCGGCAAATGATACAAACAATCCAAGGAACACCAAAAGTTCCATCTCCACACGATACTGGCCGAGGCAACCTTGCTCTACCAAAGCATAATCATGCCAAACCAAACTTACTTTGTACCAAGCCTCTACCAAGGGTGCTTACCCCTAAGGCATCCAAAACCTCTCGCAAGGCATCACCATCTCGCCTCAAAAGCATCCAACTCATGGTCCCTCAAATAGACCAAATTCGCATCTACAATGCTCAACTCTCCTCGATTTAGGCACTCGAAGGTAGTTGACCGCACTACCAACCACAAAGAAAATCTCTTGGCCTTAACACTAGCGCGAGACTCACGCGCACCAACATTTACCAACCGCAACTGTCGCGACTTACTCAACCTCCGTAAACATCGGAAGAGGCTCCGCCTCTCTCGAGCATCCTTTCGCTTGTAGTCCATCGACTACCACCGAACTAGCCCTCCGCACGACCTAAACGGGTGCAACCGCCATAAACAGATCCAAGGCTAAAGGAGTACGCTCAACTCCGAACGACATAGAACCATCTCGCTATGCCCAAGCCAAACTCAAGCCTAAACTGACTTAGTGCCAAAGTGGCACACCAACCAATGCACCTCAAGTGCTACTACTACCAAATCCACATCCGAGGAAGCTGGGTCATTAAACAACAAAGAAGCTCGCAAGGGGGCAAAGATGACCCTTCATCCGCCTCAAGCCACTAACACGACAACTTGCCAAACAATCGGCGATCGTGGTGGAGACTCGCTAGTCCACCTCTCACAAGGGACTTCCACCACCATCCGATGAACCAAACAAGAGAGGAACGGCACACCTCGGCCTCTCGAATGTGGGGCATCCCACACACGGATGCTAAACTCAAACTGGCCAACTACTTTACTACTAGCGAGGGGACTTACTAAAACATCGAGCTCTACAAGCATCCATTTGCCAACCCGGGCGCTCCATCAACGCCAACAAACTCATCTGAATAAACTCACTGATCATGCCCTCCCCCGGAACCTCCGGCTAAAAGAGCTACTGGGGAAAAATGCTGAAACAAACTCTATCACCGGGCTATCTATGCCCGGACTCTCACTCCTCGCGCTACAAATCGCGCTGGGTCTCCGCTCTCGATAGCTAAAGACTCGCCATCCAATCTCTCATGGTCGGAGCACACTCGCCAAGGAGTCTCACTCGAGGCGCCGCTAGCCTCTACCCCTCCTCTAGGCAACTCAATCGCCGGGGCCAACCGCATGTTTGGCCTAACAACCCGACGCGCCTCAACATCAACACGATCGGTCCAACTCCTGGGTCGAACATGCCAAGCGCCTGCTCCTCCAGGTGCGATCAACATACTTGGCGATCGCGCACGAAGCACCACCACCCTCTCACTAAGGGAAAAGCGAAAGAATCGGGCCACAAATGGCCAACGGAGTCTAAGCTCGCCTCCCTCTGGAACGATGTCCTGTGGCATCCGAATCTATCTCGATACCTCAACAAGTCGCTAAACAAATCGCTCGCACTGATCATGAAAGTTGGCATGATGGCTCACTAAGCCCAAACCAACAACGAGTCGTAACTCGCTTCGTCTCCGCTCCACAACACTACACAAGGCATACACAAGATGACAGTGTATTGTAAATTCTTAACCCTTTTTCAACAACAAATAGTAAACTTAGGCGCACTGATGATCAGGTCGGAGGTCGATGATCATGGAAAAACGACCTACAACAAAAGGTCGTCAGGCTACGAATCTATGACTCGAGCTCGATACCAATCTGTAAGGACCCGACCCAAAAGGGGCTCTAAATGGGCCTTTACCCCAATGCATGTATTCAAAATAAAAGACATTATGAAAAATAAGTTTCGGATCCCAAGTAAAAATGGAAACATTCAACAATCAAAACATACATTTCTAAAAGCATACTCTGATCAGAGATTTATTTAAACCATTTAAACATTCCACAAGTACAAATATGCTGGAATCCATAAAACGTAAGAAAACATCCTAGGGATCCGTGCCCGTCTACATGCATTCAGAGGAAATAACAAAAGTCAAGAGTCAAGATATAATAAAATGGTCGAGATGACAAAGCAGGATTCCATGATCACAGCCTCCTCCTTCACCATCCTGCCTCGCGCTTGGTTACCTCGTGGAAAACCACAGAATAAGGGTGAGTAACGAATTACTCAAGAAGAATCCCTCAACCGGTACAATACGATATACATGATCATCTAGAAGAATGTATGCAAGCTATGAGTATAAACACGTAATAGAGCACATAGCTTAAGTCCACACTTGGACCTCTGATGCCAACTCGTGGTCTTAGTCCGGAAATAAATCCACCACACAATACGCCCTATACGAAACGAGTCCCGCCTCACCGCCTACCGTCGATACGAAAGGTGCACTAGCTCAAGATCCCGAGGAGCTCTCCGGCCGGGCGTAATGAGCGTAAGCGCACACCGTGTGCTACTGCAGACTATGGGGGTGCCGGGTCTAGTGGCAAGTCGCCCATGTCCAATCACCACGCCTAACTAAATCTCTCGATCGGTGTCACCGACATAGGGGTGTGAGACTGACACACGTGAACTATGTCACCAACCACCGCACCGAGGCTAAGGAATCGGCCGTGGTAGGCTTACACCGTGAAGCCGCCCTTGCCCTATCGGTGGCAATCAAGGGCTACGCCCAACACGCCGGACGGACGTGTCGATCGCCGGGATGAGGCAATGCCAAGTGATCATCCCGACCGCTGGGGCATTTAACGACCGCCACCTCACCCAAGATTGCGGGCCACCGTTAGGGTTAGCTAAACCCTAACGGGATCGGGACGGAGTACCATCTCGCACGCCCCCGCTCGGGGATGCAAGTTACGCGTATGCATCCGGCCGAATGATGCTACCTACCCAACTCTAAACCATAGCAATAATAACAATTCAATCAATGCACCAATACGTGCTCAACAGATACAAGGAACCTAGCATGGTACTACGAAGCAAGAACAGATATGAGCATGCCGAACGGAACAACCTAGCATGGACTAACATGAGAGAACAACATACGAAGTCATGATAGTCGTGAATTGAATGCAGCACCTAAACTATACATGCCGATAATCACAAACAAACATACAAACAACAATCACATAGAACATCGCAGGTCCACACAACTCCTGTAAGAAATCCTTACAGCGCCGGGCAACTACACACAAAACCTAAGCCGCGAACGAACCCGAGCTAGCTACCGAGAACCTAACAAAACAATGATAATCATAATCCATAAGCCTAAATATAATAAAATAAACAAGGCTCGGCTCGGAGCAACTCACGCGGCTCACCGACACGCGGACGGGCAGGCGGACGGCGGGGGCTGGGCGCTGGCGCCGACGCAAGCGTATAAATGATGGCGGCAGGACCGCACACCGGGCGCCGACGGGCGGCAGGAGGCGGAGGGCTGCGCGCGCGCGCGCGACGGCTGGCCGGGCGCAGCGCACGCACGGCGCGGGCAAGCGACGACGAGAGAGCCGGGCCAGCGCGAGCGCGCGGCGCGATGCGGCGCGCGCAGCGCAGCGCGAGCGGGCGCGCGCGCCGCCACCGTGGTGCGCGTGACGGGCCGCGACGGGCGGGCGATCCGGGCGGCTCGTGCTCGCTGCCGCGCGATTCTGGCAGCTGGGCTTGCTGCTAGGCGATCTGGGCGGCCTGGGCTTGCTGCTGGGCATATCTGGGCATGCTGGGCAGCCTGCAACAAACACACACACACACACAACACACCTCTTTTCACTTGGCCAAAAGCACACCAAACGGATGAGAAGAAGAAGAGGAAGATCGATACCTACCCGGAATGATGATGAACGATCCAAGGGAGCTGCAAGGATGAAGAATCGGCAAGGAGAGCTTGGGAGAAAGCTTGGGCGGCCACAACTCTTTTGGAGAAGAAAAACACAACAAACCTAATTTCTATTTCATTTAACCAAATGCACCAAACACCAAAGATCCAAGGTTAACTAAGATGTGATGCAGAAAGAGCAACAAGAGCACCTAATGGCTCAATTGGTACACATCCCCACAAGCTTCCCAGAGACCCGGTTCAAACCCCACCAACACAAAGACAATTTCCTTTATTTTTACTTTTGCACCAAACCTTGCTCAAACCAAACCACAAATCCTTCCAAAACCTACATAAATCCATCCAATAATTTTAGCAACTCGAAAAAGATATAAACGGTCCCCGACGGCCCCACCAAATTACTAAAATACCCCTAGGGCATACCTGGAAGACCGGGATGAAAACCTGGGTCGTTACACTAAATCTGAGGAGAGTTGAGCATTGTAGATGTGAATATGGTCCAGCTGAGGGACCATGAGTTGGATGCTTATCAGATGAGCTGGATGCCTATGAGGCGAGTTGGATGCTTTTGAGGCGAGATGAGCTGATGCCTTGCGAGAGGTTTTGGATGCCTTAGGGGTAAGCACCCTTGGTAGAGGCTTGGTACAAAGTAAGTTTGGTTTGGCATGATTATGCTTTGGTAGAGCAAGGTTGCCTCAGCTTCGAGTATCGTGTGGAGATGGAACTTTTGGTGTTCCTTGGATTGTTTGTATCGCTGCCAGGAGTTATCGTTGCTTTGTGGAAAAGCGCTTGTTAGTCTTGGATCTCTAAAGGAAGGTTGGGAGTTGTGCACACAAGTGTGTTTTGTGTGGTTCGCTCCGTGGCGCAGAGTTTCGAGATCCATGTAGGGTTTGCTTTGGAGATCTCGTGCTCAGGTCCTTGAGAAGTTGGACTCCAGGTGGTTGTTGTAAGGCTTTGGTTGAGGTGGTAAGGATACCGTGCTCGTGGTATCAAGTTGTTGCTTAGGCAAGATTTGTTAAGTTGGGCCTAAGCTTGGTTGGCGGATCTTCTTGTTGATCGTTGGTTGGAGTTCAGTTGGAAACTGAACAAGAGCGGTGGTAGCTAAGTCGCGTGGTTTCTGATCGTCATGGCTAAGAGAGTTGTTCTGATCCTTCCTTGGGTAGAGAGTTATGTTGTGGCCGATGCTTTGAGTAGGAGGATGACGATTCTCAGTAGCGTTTCCGGTCCTCTAGGTTCCCAAGGAGTTGGAGTTGGCCAAAGATGGTTGGGATGCCGGAAATTGGAGTTGTTTGTTCAGCAGTTGTCCTGTTAGATCGTATGCCTAAGCAGCAGTGTGTGTCGAGGGCTGCCAAGAACCCTAGGTTGTGGAGAGCCTCTCCAGAGCTCACCAGCCCAGCCTAGTGAGTTTCAGCTTGGCTAGCCGAGGCGTGTAGTTTGTAGCCTCGGTGGAGTTGCTAGCGCCTTGGTAGACTAGCAAGCTAGTGTTTGTTTGGAGTAAAGTCCGAGTGGTTTCTGTGTGGTGGCAAGTTGATGCTTGGTGTTGACCAAGGTGTGGATTGGAGTTGCTAGAGTTTAGTTTTGCTCGTGGGGGCGAGTGGTTTGTGCCATGTTGGTTGTTTTTCCTGCTTCCAGGATGTTGAGTTGCCCCGCTTGGCATTTGGAGGTTCACCTGAGATGGACCCTTGTTGTGCCCCGTGAGATTAGATGTTGTTGCTCTTGTGGAGCAAGACAAAGAGCGTATGTGGAGTTCTCTCGTCCGTTGGTTGTCCGCTTGTATGAGCCGCTTCCTTCGGGGAGTTGTCGTTACTCCTTGGTCTTGGAGTTAATGGTGGAAGCGCTAGCTTGAAGGAAAAGTTTGTTGGTCGCTTGGAAGTAGTCGTTTGTCCGCTTAAGCGGATTCTTGGATGGTGTTCTAGAGGCCGCAGTAAAGGTTGTTCTCGCCTCTTGTGAGTGTTTGGCCAAGATTTGGTTCGTTTGTTGTTTCGAGAGCTAGTTCGGTTCTAGCTGGAGGGCGTTGCCCTCGACAGTTGAGCAAGTGCTGTTTATTTCGGTTTGGTGGTCCGATTGGTTGAGTTTTCTCTTGGGTGTTGCTTCCAAAAGAGTTGGTTGTTGTTGCCTTGGTTTGAGCAAGTCAATGAGCGTGTGTGGAGTTCGCGCCCTTCCGAGTTTGCTTGCCGGGAAGTCGTTTCCGCTTGGCGGTCGCCACTTAGCTCCCGAGTTGTGTAGTCGATCGAGTAGCGCAGCGTGGTCACCCAAATGAGAGGGTCCTCGCTTTGTGTTGTTAGCAAGCAAGAGTTGTTTGTTCCCGCAAGAGCGGAGGCCACCAAGAAGAGTTGAGTTGTTCTCGGCAAGTTGTTGGTTCTTTGGGGATTGAAGATTTCATTTCCCTCTAGCCTCTGTGGTGGTTGAGTTGCTCCTTGGATGCCACCTTTCAGTGATAGCTTGCGAGGTAGTCTTATGGATTCGTGTGGCTCGTGATCCGTAAGCTTTGAGGTTGTCGTTATCCGCTTTCCTTGTGAGGTTTTGAGAGTGGAGCTCGGTTGGAAGATGAGTTAGGCTTAGGCTTAAAGGGAAGTCCTTTGAGTAGCCAGTTGGATTTTAAGAGTTGAGTAGTAGCTTGAGGCGGCGTTGCTCGTTATAAGTTTGGGTTGAGTTCTCTGAGCAAGCCCTTCTCGGGCTTTGTTCCTAGTTGTTGTGAGTTCCCGGTTGGCGTTAGCGAGCCGCGTTTGAGTGAGTTGGCACAGCAGGTGCCGTGGCATTGGTTGGTAAGTCGTTGAGCCGCTTTCCTCAAGGTGTTGTGTCGCAGATAGTCGCGTGATGGTTTAGTCCTTGCTTCCCAAGTTTTCCTTGAGAGGAATGTTGATGTTCCTTGCCCGGCGATGTTCTCCTTGGTCGGTTGCTGGTAGGTGTTCGTTGGAAAGTTGCGTTCGGCCGATGAGGAGTTCTAGTTTGTTGGCTTGTCCGAGTGGAGTCTGTGGCTTGGCCCTTGTTTTTTTTTTTTTAAGGTGGCCGAAGCTGAAGTTTCACCGGTGTGTGTTGTTAGCCGTCACGTGTACCAGATGGTGCCCCTTGCCTTTGGTTCGGCGATTTCTCCTTAAGATGGTTGCTTAAGTGTTGTGGACGTGTTCTAGTTGGAGAAGTTTGTCTTTTGGATCGATCGCCATTGGTGGTTCGCTTTGTATCTCGTTAAGGTCAGTAGTCAAGGTTTGAGGTTTGTTGGTCTCTTGTGAAGTAAGAGTAGGCCGTTTAGTTTTGGAATCTGGAAGGTTCGATTGTTTGGCCACTTTGTTGTAGGGTTGAGTTTGTTTGTTGACAAATGTACACAGTGTTTTTATGTATCGATGTTGGGGCAAAGATGTGCCGGACCCATTGCTCATTGTGGACTTTGAGCCCTTGCAAACGATTGAGGGTTTAGGGCTTCGAGGAGAAGCCTGTATGAGTATTCTCGGTCTTGAGTCGAAGACGCTGCGTAGAAGTGAGATCCGTTGGTAAAAGTTTAGTGAAGGAGTCCGAGTTCGGAGGAGGCCGCCGTGAGCGGGAAGGACGGGATGAGAATGCAGAGATCTCGTGTTGTTTCAGTTTTAAGGACTTTCGAGGACGAAAGTCATAAAAAGGAGGGAATATTGTAATGACCTGTGTTTTCATCCCGGTCTTCCGGTATGCCCTAGGGGTATTTTAGTAATTTGGTCGGGCCGTCAGACCGCTTATGTCTTTTTCCATTGCTAAAATTATTGGATGGATTTATGTAGGTTTTTGGAAGGATTTGTGGTTTGGTTTGAGCAAGGTTTGGTGCAAAAGTAAAAATAAAGAAAATTGTGTCATTGCAACTGGGTTTGAACCCGGTCTCCCGGGAAGCTTGTGGGGATGTGTACCAATTGAGCCATTAGGTGCTCTTGTTGCTCTCCCGCATCATTTTATGGTTAGCCTTGCATTTTGGGAGTTTTGGAGCATTTGGTTAAATGAAATAGAAATTAGGTTTGTCTCATCTTCTTCTCCAAAGTGTGTGGCCGCCCAAGCTTTTCTCTCCATTGCCTTGCCGAGTTCTTCATCCTTGCAGCTCCCTTGGTTCAATCATCATTCCGGGTAAGTCTTCATCCTCTTCATCTTCTCGATTGGGTGTTCTTGTTGGCCGAAGGTAAGGAGAAGAGCTTGTGTGTGTGTGTGTTTGTTGCAGTCGCCCAAAGATGCCCAGATCTGCCAAAGAAGAAGCCCCGGCCGCCAGATCGCCTAGCGGCAAGCCCAGTCGCCCAGATCGCGCAGCAAAGCGAGCACCAGCCGCCTGACCGCCAGCCCTCGCGCAGCCCGTCGCGCCCCACCGAGCAGCCAGCGCGCGCGCGCTCGCGCCGCGCTCGCGTCGCGCCGCGCTCGCCGCTCGCTCTCGCGCCATCGCAGCGCCGCATCGCGCCGTCGCGCGCCGCGCGCGCCAGCGCCAGGCCGTCACGCATGCGCGCGCAACCTCGCCTCCTACCTGCCGCCTCCTACGCCCGCTGTCGCCCAGTGTGCGGTCCTCGCCGCCCATCGCCTTCTTCTGCTCCGTCAGCAGCAGCCCGCCGTGCCGCCGCCGCCTGTCCGCGTGTCGCCCGAGCCGCGTGAGTTGCTCCTTGAGCCGAGCCTTGTTTATTTTATTATATTTAGGCTTATGGATTATGATTATCATTGTTTTGTTAGGTTCTCGTAGCTAGCTCGGGTTCGTTCGCAGCTTTGGTTTTGTGTGTAGTTGCCCGGCTGTAAGGATTTCTTACCGGAGTTGTGTGGACCTTGCGATGTTCTATGTGATTGTTGTTTGTATGTTTGTTTGTGATTATCAAAGCATGTATAGTTTAGGTGCTCGCTTTCAATTCTCGACTATCATGACTTCGTATGTTGTTCTCTCATGTTAGTCCATGCTAGGTTGTTCCGCTCGCAAACTCATATCTGTTTTGCTTCGTAGTACCATGCTAGGTTCCTTGTATCCATTGAGCACGTATTGGACCGCATTGATTGAATTGTTATTATTGCTATGGTTTAGAGTTCGTAGGTAGCATCATCCGGCCGGATGCATAACGTAACTTGCATCCCCGACAGGACGTATGTAAAGACCCGACCCAAAAGGGGCTCTAAATAGGCCTTTACCCCAATGCATACATTCAAAGGAAAGGATAATATGCAAATAAGTTTTTAGATTCCCAATTAAAACAAAACAATCAAGGTTCAATCAGAATCAATATAGTTTGTCAAAACTCGCTTTCAAGGCAAATACATTTCCAAAACGTACACTCGATCGAGATTATTAAAACATTTGAAACATCCTCAAATTCAATAAAGCGGAATCCACAAAATCATTCAGAAAACATCCTAGGGCTCAGTGTCTCCGCCACATGCATTCAGGGGAAAATGAAAGACAAGAGTCATAGAAATAAAAAGTCAGAGACGACAGCACGTTCCCATGATCATAGCTCCTCCTTCAGCCATCCTGCCTCGCGCCATGGTTACCTGAAAGATAAGTAAGGGTGAGTAACGAATTACTCAAGAAGAATCCCCGACGGGGTACAATACGATGCACATGGTCATCTAGATGAGTGTATGCAAGCCGTGAACATAAACACATAATAGAGCACATAGCTTAAGTCCACACTTGGACCTCGATGCCAACTCGTGGTCTTAGTCCTAATAATCCACACCACACAATACGCCCTATACGAGAACCAAGTCTCGGCCTCACTGTCTCATCGACGATACGAAAAGGTACACTAGCTCAAGATCCCGAGGAGCTCTCCGGCCGGCGCCAGAATGAGCGTAAGCATGCACCGCGTACTACTGCAGACTATGGGGGTGCCGGTCTAGTGGCAAGCCGCCCATGTCCAAATACCACGCCTAACTAAATCTCTCGGATCGGTGTCACCGACATAGGGGTGTGAGACTCGACACGTGAACTATGTCACCAACCACCGCACTGAGGCTAAGGAACCGGGCCGTGATAGGCTTGCACCAGAAGCGGTCCTTGCCCTAACAGTGGCAATCAAGGGCTACGGCCAACACGCCGAGGACGCGCCGATCGTCGGGACGCAGGCAATGCCAAGTCATCATCCCGACCGCTGGGGCATTTAATACCGCCACCCTCACCCAAGATTGCGTGGCCTACCGGCCGGTTAGCTAAACCCTAACGGGTCCAGGGACGAGAACTCGCCTCGACGCCCCCGCCATGGATGCAAGATACTTTATGCATCAGCCCCTGATGATGCTACCTACCTACACTTTAACCTATCATATCAATAACATACAATCCAATACAATCCAAAACGTGCTCAACAGATACAACGAACCTAGCATGGTACTACGAAGCAAGAATAGATATGAGCATGCTAGAACGGAACAACCTAGCATGGGCTAACATGAGAGAACAACATACGAAGTCATGCTAGTCGAATTCGCAATGAGCACCTAAACTATACATGCCGATAATCACAAACAAACATACAAACAACAATCACATAGAACATCGCAGGTCCACACAACTCCTGTAAGAAATCCTTACCTTGGCCGGGGCAACTACACACAAAATCCTACGCCGCGATCGATCCCGAGCTAGCTAACGAGAACCTAACAAACACAATAGAAATCACAATCATAGCCCTAAAAAATATAATAAAACAAGCAGTGCTCGGCCGGGGCACTCACACGGCACGATCGACACGCGACGGGCAGTGCAAGACGGCGGGCCGGCTGGCTGGGCGCCGACGGGCGCAGAGAGGGGGCTGATGGCGGCAGGACTCACACCGGGCGCTGACGGCGGGCAGCAGGCGGCGGTGGCGCGCGCGCGCGCGCGGACGGCCGGCCGGGCGCAGCGCACGGGCGCGCGCAAGACGAGACGAGCGCGGCGGCGCGCGGCGCGACGCGATGCGAGGCGCGACGCGCAGCGCGCGCGGAGCGGCGCGCGCGGCGCGACGCGCGGCGCTGCGCGCAAGCGCCAAAGAGCGCGCGCGACGATGCCGCGACGGGCCGGGCGGTCCGGGCGGCTCGTGCTCGCTGCCGCGCGATCCGGGCAGCTGGGCTTGCCGCTAGGCGACCGGGCGGCTCGGGCTTGCTCTGGGCAGATCTGGGCATGTCGGGCACCGCTACAAACACACACACACACAAGCTCTTCTCCTTACCTTCGCCAACAAGAACACCCAATCGAGAAGATGAAGAGGATGAAGACTTACCCGAATGATGATGAACGATCCAAGGGAGCCGCAAGGATGAAGAATCGGCAAGGAGAGCTTGGGAGAAAGCTTGGGCGCCACAACTCTTTGGAGAAGAAAACACAACAAACCTAATTTCTATTTCATTTAACCAAATGCACCAAACACCAAAGATCCAAGGTTAACTAAGATGTGATGCAGAAAGAGCAACAAGAGCACCTAATGGCTCAATTGGCACACATCTCTACAAGCTTCCCAGAGACCCGGTTCAAACCCCACTGCAAAGACAAATTCCTTTATTTTTACTTTTGCATCTACCCATGCTCAAACCAAACCACAAAGCCTCAAAACCTTCATAAATCCATCCAATAATTTTAGCAACTCGAAAGATATAAACGGCCCTCGACGGCCCCACTAAATTACTAAAATACCCTAGGGCATACCGAAGATCGACGAAAAACTCGGGCCGTATAATATTCCTCCTTTTTTTATGACTTTCGTCCCTCGAAAGTCCTTAAGATCAAAACAAAGACAGATACTGCAATCTCATCCTGCCTTCCCGCCACAAGCGGCCTCCTCTCAACTCTAACTCTCCACCGAACTTTTACCAAACGGATCTCACGATTATGCAACGTGTTCGCCTCGAGGACCGTAATACTCACAGCTTCTCTCAAGCTCAAATCCTCAATCACCGCAAAGGCTCAAAGTCCACAATGAGCAATGGGTCCGACACATACCGCTTCTCCCACCGATACATGAGAACACCGCACACGGCCGACATTGACCGAAAAAGCTAACCAATATGCAACTCGCCAATCCTCTCGAGAATCTCAAATGGTCCAACAACAGAGACTCCACTTCTCCCGCTTACCAAAACTCAACACAACTCACAACGGCACAATCTTAAAAGCACGCACCGCCCAACCTCAAACTTAAAACTCGACGCCGGACATCGACGAAAACTTTCATGCCCGCCTCGAAAGCAACCACAAACGAGCTCAACCTCTTGCACAACACCTCCGTCAATCGCAGCAACACAGACCCAAAACAACACCGACGGCCACCAACCTTTTCTCACAAAGACTAGAGACTCGCAACACTTACCATACAATGCCTCAATGGAACCACAAGAACTCGACCACGAATCGCTACTCAAGGCAACCTCCTAAAACTACACCGGTCTCCCGCCGCTAATCACGGAAACACCAACTCGCAACAAGCTCCGAAGGATCTCGCCTACTCCTCCCAAAAGACCATCGGACAAAAAGGGTGAAAACACTACAGAAATCGCACTCGGCTCATAAGCCTCTAAGAACACTCTCTCAATCACGGTTCGCCCACGCACCGCCTAGAATAAACCTTTGTTGCCACACCCTAATGGCAACATCTCCAACTCGAAATCGACATGCCTCTACTCCATAGAAATGGCATCTGCACAACAACCGAGGTGCGAGCTCTAGCTACATCAAGTCAATACTCCAAAAATCCGAACTCACACAACAACCTCAACTAGCCGACAGCCTCCCACACTGAAACTTACAATCCAACAACTTGAGTGCTACGAACTAGGAAGCTCAAACAACTACAACCGCATAGCTATGCCAATCCACTCATCTCTAGCTCGACTCAAATCACTAGCCGGGCAAGACAACTTGCAAACAACCAGGCCCCTGCAGAGGGCTCCATCCACTAAACTTACCTCCGCAAACAACTAACAAAGCTCGCCAAAATATGAAACACATCTCACAAGTCCAAACGATAACACATACAGCTTAACCCTCAAGCTTAGGCTTAATGCACCTTCCCACCGAAACTTCATAACTGAACTCCACTACCGGGTCAACACCAACTACCAAGAACAAGAATACCAACAATGGTCGGGCAGAGTGCAAGCTACACTAGCCAAAGCAAGATCCTCGATAAGTCCGCACTTAATCCAAATGCACAATGGTGCAACCTCAACCCACAATCGATACAAAGGAGATCTTCCACTACAAAGGTGCAACATCTTCCATGCCAACACACAAAATCTTAACCAACTAGGCCAAACACTCATAAGAGGCAGGACAACCTTTATCGCAGCCTCTAGAACACCCTCCAAGAATCCGCTTAATCGACAGACGACTACTTCCAAGCAAACCAACAAACTTTTCCTTCAAGCTAGCGCTCCACCATTAACTCCAAGACCAAGGGAGTAACCCGACAACTCCCAAAGAAACGGCTCCTACAAGCGCACAACCAACGGACGACAGAGAACTCCACATACGCCACCGCCTTGCTCCACCAGAGCAACAACATCTAATCTCACGGGCACAACAAGGGTCCATCTCGATCAACCTCCAAATGCCAAACGGGCAACTCAACATCTTGGAAACAGAAAAAAAACCAACATGGCACAAACCACTCGCCCCACGAGCAAAGCTAAACTCTAGCAACTTCAATCCACACTTGGTCAACACCAAGCATCAACTTGCCACCACACCAAAACCACTCCGACTTTACTCCAAATAAACACTAGCTTGCTAGTCTACCAAGATCGCTAGCAACTCCACCGAGGCTACAAACTACACGCCCCAACCTAGCCAACCGAAACTCACTAGCTGGGCTCGACCGAGCTCTCGAGAGGCTCTCCACAACCTAGGGTTCTTCGGCAACCTCGACACACACACCGCCAAGATACGATCTAATGCATAAATCGCTCAACAAACAACTCCAATTTTCAAAGATCCCAACCATGCTGGCCAACTCCAACTCCTTGGGAACCTAGAGGACCCAACGCTACACGCGCGCGTCATCCTCCTACTCAAAGCATCACCCACAACATAACTTCTACCCAAGGAAGGATTCGAACAACTCTCTTAGCCATGCCGATCGTAAACCACGCGCTTAGCTACCATCATTTTGTTCGGGCCTCCAATCAACTCCAACCAACGATCAACAAGAAGATCCGCCAACCAAGCTTAGGCCCAACTTAACAAATCTTGCCTAAGCAACAACTTGATACCACGAGCACGGTATCCTTACCACCTCAACCAAGCCTTACAACAACCACCGAGTCCCACTTCTCAAGGAACTGAGCACGAGATCTCCAAAGCAAACCCTACATGGATCTCAAACTCTCGCCACGGAACGAACCACACAAAACACACTTGTGTGCACAACTCCCAACCTTCCTTTAGAGATCCAAGACTAACAAGCGCTTTTTCACAAAGCAACGATAACTCCCGGCAAATGATACAAACAATCCAAGGAACACCAAAAGTTCCATCTTCACACGATACTCAAGCAAAGGGCAACCTTGCTCGCTAAAACATAACGACGCCAAACCGAACTTACTTTATACCAAGACTTCTACCAAGTGCGCTTACACATAAGGCGCCCTACTCATCTCATAGGCATCCAACTCATCTCATAAGCATCCAACTCATCTCGAGAGCATCCAACTCATCTCACGGGCATCCAACTCATGGTTCCCTCATTGACCGAACTCGCATCTACAATGCTCACTCAACTCAAAGTTTAGGCACCCGAAGGTAGTGGACCGCACTACCAACCACAAAGATCTCTTGGCCTTAGCACTAGCGTGAGACTCACACGCACTAACACTTGCCACCCGCCAACCTCGCCGACTTACTCGACCCCCGTAAACACCGGGAAGAGGCTCCAGCCTCCTCTCGAACATCCTTTCACTTGTGGTCCTTCAACTACCACCGAACTAGCCCTCTTGCACGACCTAAACAAGTGCATTTTCCATAAATGGATCCAATGGCTAAAGAAGTGTGTCAACTCCTGACGACATAGAACCATCCGCTATGCTAAGCCAAACTCAAGCTCGACTGCACTTAGTGCCAAAGTGGCACACCAACCAATGCACCTCAAGTGCTACTACTACCAAATCAACATCCGAGGAAGCGGGTCATTAAACAACAACAAAGCTCGCAAGGGGGCAAAGATGACCCTTCATCCGCCTCAAGCCACTAACACGGCAACTTGCCAAACAATCGGGCGATCGTGGAGACTCGCTAGACCACCTCTCACAAGGGATTTCCACCACCATCCGATGAACCAAACAACACAGAACGGCACACCTCGGCCTTTGAATGTGCAGGCATCCCACACACGGATGCTAAACTCAAACTCGCCAACTACTTTACTACTATCGTGAGGGACTTACTAAAACATCGAGCTCTACAGCATCCATTTGCAAACCGGGCGTCTCCAACAACGCCAACAAACTCATCCGAATAAACTCACGATCATCCCCTCCCGAACCTCCGGGGCTACAAGAGCTACTGGGGAAAATGCTCAAACAGACTCACACCGGGCTAATCGTGCCTGGACTCTCACTACGCGCTACAAAATCGCGCTGGGTCTCCGCTCGATAGCTAAAGACTCGCCATCGATTCTCTCATGGCCGGAGCACACTCGCTCAAGGAGTCTCACTGAGGCGCCGCTAGCCTCTTCCCCTCCTCTAGGCAACTCAATCGCCGGCCAACCGCATGCGGGCCTAACAACCCCGGACGCGCCTCAACATCAACACGATCGTCCAACTCCTCGGCCGGACATGCCAAGCGCCGCGCTCCTCTGGCGCGATCAACATATCGCGCGATTCGCACGAAGCACCACCACCCTCTCACTAGGGGAAAAGAAAGAATCGGGCCACAAATGGCCAACGGAGTCTAAGCTCGCCTCCTCCCTCTCGAACGATGTCCTGTGGCATCCGGATCTATCTCGATACCTCAACAAGCCGCTAAACAAATCGCCGATCATGAAAGTTGGCATGATGGCTCACTAAGCCCAAACCAACAACGAGTCGTAACTCGCTCGCCTCCGCTCCACAACACTACACAAGGCATACACTAGATGAAAGGTATTGTAAATTCTTAACCCTTTTCTAAAACAAAAACTTAGGCGCACTGATGATCCTGCTGGAGTGCCGGTGATCATGGGAAAGACGACCTACAACAAAAGGTCACCTACAAAGTCTATGACTCGAGCTCGATACCAATCAGAAAGACCCGACCCAAAAGGGGCTCTAAATAGGCCTTTACCCCAATGCATACATTCAAAGGAAAGGATAATATGCAAATAAGTTTTTAGATTCCCAATTAAAACAAAACAATCAAGGTTCAATCAGAATCAATATAGTTTGTCAAACTCGCTTTCAAGGCAAATACATTTCCAAAACGTACACTGATCAGAGATTTATTAAAACATTTGAAACATCCTCAAATTCAATAAAGCGGAATCCACAAAATCATTCGTAAAACATCCTAGGGCTCCTCGCCTGCTACATGCATTCAGGGGAAAATGAAAGACAAGAGTCATAGAAATAAAAAGTCGAGACGACAAAGACGCTCCCATGATCATAGCTCCTCCTTCACCCATCCCGCCGCGCCATGGTTACCTCGAAGATAAGTAAGGGTGAGTAACGAATTACTCAAGAAGAATCCCGATCGGGGTACAATACGATGCACATGGTCATCTAGATGAGTGTATGCAAGTCAGTGAACATAAACACATAATAGAGCACATAGCTTAAGTCCACACTTGACCTCTGATGCCAACTCGTGGTCTTAGTCCGAATAATCCACACCACACAATACGCCCTATACGAGAACCAAGTCTCGGCCTCACCGCTTCATCGACGATACGAAAGGTACACTAGCTCAAGATCCCGAGGAGCTCTGGCGGGCGCCAGAATGAGCGTAAGCATGCACCGCGTGCTACCGCAGACTATGGGGGTGCCGGTCTAGTGGCAAGTCGCCCATGTCCAAATACCACGCCTAACTAAATCTCTCGATCGGTGTCACCGACATAGGGGTGTGAGACTCGACACGTGAACTATGTCACCAACCACCGCACCGAGGCTAAGGAACCGGCCGTGATAGGCTTGCACCAGAAGCGGTCCTTGCCCTAACAGTGGCAATCAAGGGCTACGCCGAACACGCCGAGGACGTGCCGATCGTCGGGGACGAGGCAATGCCAAGTCATCATCCCGACCGCTGAGGCATTTAATACCGCCACCTCACCCAAGATTGCGTGGCCTCACCGGCGGTTAGCTAAACCCCACCGGGTCCAGGGACGAGAACTGCCTCGACGCCCCCGCCATGGATGCAAGATACTTTATGCATCAGTGCCCGGATGATGCTACCTACCTACACTTTAACCTATCATATCAATAACATACAATCCAATACAATCCAAAACGTGCTCAACAGATACAACGAACCTAGCATGGTACTACGGGCAAGAATAGATATGAGCATGCTAGAACGGAACAACCTAGCATGGGCTAACATGAGAGAACAACATACGAAGTCATGCTAGTCGTGAATTGCAATGCAGCACCTAAACTATACATGCCGATAATCACAAACAAACATACAAACAACAATCACATAGAACATCGCAGGGTCCACACAACTCCTGTAAGAAATCCTTACCTTGGCCGGGGGGCACTACACACAAAAATCCTACGCCGCGATCGATCTCGAGCTAGCTAACGAGAACCTAACAAACACAATAGAAATCACAATCATAGCCCTAAAAATATAATAAAACAAGCAGTGCTCGGCCGGCACTCACACGGCACGATCGACACGCGGACGGGCAGCAAAGACGGCGGGCCGCTTATCGGGCTGGCGCCGACGGGCGCAGAGGGGGCGATGGGCGGAGGACTCACACCGGGCGCCGACGGGCGCGCAGAGGCGGTAGGCTGCGCGCGCGCGCGCGCGACGGCTGGCCGGGCGCAGCGCACGCGCGCGCGCAAGCGGACGAGACGAGCGCGCCGGCGCGAGGCGCGACGCGATGCGCGCGCGCACGGCGCAGCGAGCGAGCGGGCGCGCGCGCGCGCGCGACGCGGGCGCGCGGCAACTCAGCGAGCGCGCGCGACGGCCGCGACGGGCCGGCGGTCTGGGCGGCTGTGCTCGCTGCTGCGCGATCTGGCAACTGGGCTTGCCGCTAGGCGATCCGGGCGGCTCGGGCTTGTCATTGGCAGATCTCGCATGCCGGGCAGCTGCTACAAACACACACACACACAAGCTCTTCTCCTTACCTTCGCCAACAAGAACACCCAATCGAGAAGATGAAGAGGATGAAGACTTACCCTAATGATGATGAACGATCCAAGGGAGCCGCAAGGATGAAGAATCGGCAAGGAGAGCTTGGGAGAAAGCTTGGGCGCCACAACTCTTTTGGAGAAGAAAACACAACAAACCTAATTTCTATTTCATTTAACCAAATGCACCAAACACCAAAGATCCAAGGTTAACTAAGATGTGATGCAGAAGAGAGCAACAAGAGCACCTAATGGCTCAATTGGCACACATCTCTACAAGCTTCCCAGAGACCTGGTTCAAACCCCTACAGCAGACAAATTCCTTTATTTTTACTTTTGCATCTACCCATGCTCAAACCAAACCACAAAGCCTCAAAAACCTTCATAAATCCATCCAATAATTTTAGCAACTCGAAAGAGATAAAACGCTCCCCGACGGCCCGACCAAATTACTAAAATACCCTAGGGCATACCGGAAGATCGACGAAACTCGGGCCGCATAACGCACGAGATGGTACTCCGTCCCGATCCCGTTAGGGTTTAGCTAACCCTAACGGCCGGCCCCGCAATCTTGGGTGAGGGTGGCAGTTAACGACCTGTGTTTTTCTTCCTGGTCTTCCGTATGCCCTAGGGGTAATTTGGTAATTTGGTCGGGCCGCCGTGGTCGCTTGTGTCTTTTCCAAATTCTAAAATTATTGGATGGTTTTATGTAGGTTTTTGGAGGAGTTTGTGGTTTGGTTTGAGCAAGGTTGGTTGCAAAAGTAAAAATAAAGGAAATTAGCCGCACTGGTTTGAACCCGGTCTCCGAAGCTTGTAGAGAGGTGTGCCAAATGAGCCATTAGGTGCTCTTGTTGGTCTTTCTCGCATCACATCTTAGTTAACCTTGAGTTTGGAGTTTTGGTGCATTTGGTTAAATGAAATAGAATTAGGTTATTCCATCATATTCTCCAAAACACCTCTTGGCCGCCCAAGCTCTCCATCTCCATAGCCTTGCCGAGTTCTTCATCCTTGCATCTCCGTGGGTTCGATCATCATCATTCCGGTAAGTCTTCGCTTTTCATCTTCTCTTTTGGGTGTTTGTTGGCCGAATGTAAGAAAAAGGGGTTGTGTGTGTGTGTGTGTTGTGCAAACAAATGAGAGGAGCAAAATGCATCATCCCCACCACCACCGCGACGCCCAGATCGGCCGAGCTACTCTGTCGCGACGCCCAGATCGGCCGAGCCAGCTCTGCCGCGACGCCCAGACGGCTGAGCCACCCCGCCGCACGCCTGCACTGCTCCGCAGCAGCCTCGCCGTCGCTTCAAAGAAGAGATCGCCTGACGCTTCACGCGCCGCCGCTCAGACATTCGCCGCGCGCGCCCCGCTGAAGTTGTTCGCTCGCGCGCTGCCCCGCTGCTGAAGTTGCTCGCTCGCGCGCGCCAGACGCCAGACGCCAGCGCTTTCGCTCAGCCGCCCGCAGCGCTGCCTGCGCAGCGTGTCCTCGCTGCGCGGTGCAGCACAGCAGCAGCCGCAGTCCGCGCAGCCGCTGGCCACAAGAACCAGCCAGCGTGTCCTCGCGTGCAGGTAGCACAGCCAATAGCCAATACTTACCTTGCTGAGCCAGCTTGCCAGCAGCCCAAGCTCGTGGTCGCCGCGCCGCGTGAGTTCCCTTTGAGCCGAGCTTGTCGTTCTATTGTTGTTTAGATATTTTAGATACTCGATTATTGTTGGTTTGCTAGGTTCCCGCCGCTAGCTCGGGATTGTTCCGCAGCCTTAGGATTTGTGTGTAAAAGTCTTCCACCAAGGTAAGGATTTCTTACCGGGTTGTGTGGACTCTCGCGGTATATTTGTGATTGTTGTTTTGTATGCCTGTGTATGTTTACTAGCATGTTTAGCCTAGGTGCTCGCTCAATTCTCGATCGCATGAACTCTTGTATTGTTTCTCATGTTAGCCCATGCTAGGTTGTTCTATTCTAGCATGTTCGATATCCGCTTCTTGCTTCAGAGTATCATGCTAGGTTCTTTGTATCCGATGAGCACGTATTGGACCGCATTGATTGAATCGTTATTATTGTTAAGGTTTAGAATTGAGGTAGATAGAATCATCCGCCCGATGCATAAAGTATCTTGCATCTATGGCAAGGACGCTCGAGACAGCCCCGCCTTGACCCCGTGAGGGATTAGCTATCCCAACCGTAGGCCCCGCAATCTTGGGTGAGGGTGGCAGATCGTTAAATGCCCCAACGGTCGGGATGATGACTTGGCATTGCCTCGCCCCCGCAGAATGACACGCCCTCGCCAGTGTTCGGCCAGAGCCCTGATTGCCACCGTTAGGGCAAGGATCGCTCGGTGTAAGCCTACCACGACCGGTTCCTTAGCCTCAAAAAGTGGGTACAGCCGACATAGTTCACGTGTCTGTGTCTCACACACCCTATGTCGCTGACACCGATCCGTAGATTTAGTTAGGCATGGTGATCAAACCTCGGCAACTTTGCCACTAGACCCGCACTTCGTAGTTTGCGTGAGCATGCGGTGCGCGCTTACGCCATTACAACCACGATCGAGAGCTCCTCGGGATCTTGAGCCGCTGCACCTTTCGTGACGACAAGAGACAGCCGAGGCCGGACTTGTTCCCGTGATAGTGCGCTTAGTGTGTTGTGGTATTTTTCCTGACTAAGACCCCGAGATGGCATCCGAGGTCCAAGTGTGGACTTAGCTATGTGCTCCGCCTGTGTTTGTTCTCATAGCTTGCATACATTCTTCTAGATGATCATGTATATCGTATTGTACCCCTGCTGGGGATTCTTACTGGGTAATTCGTTACTCACCCTTATTCTCGTGGTTTTCCACAGTAATCAAGGCGAGACAGGATGGTCAAGGAGGAGCTATGATCATGGAACTCACTTGTCATCTCCGATTGTTTTATTTTAATTATCATGACTCTTCACTTTTTATTATTTCCCTGAATGCATGTAGACGGCACAGAGCCCCGTGATGTTTTCTTACGCTTTATGGATTCCAAAAGATATTGGTACTTGTGGATTGTTTTAATGGTTTAAATAAATCTCTGATCGTGAGTGTGCTTTTAGAAATGTATGTTTTGGTTGTTGAATGTTTCTGCTTTTACTTGGAATCCAAAATGTATTTTTCATAATGTCTTTTATTTTCACTACATGCATTGGGGTAAAGGCCCATTTAGAGCCCCTTTGGGTCTGGTCTTTACAGCTTGGTATCGAGCTCGAGTTATAGATTCTGTAGAGATCGACCTTTGTTGTAGGTCGCTTTCCATGATCATCAAGATCTGATACCATCAGCACGCCTAGATTTATTGTTTTAGAAAGGAAAAGGGTTAAGAATTTACAATACCTATCATCTAGTGTATGCCTTGTTTGGTGTTGTGGAATGGTGACAGTGTGTTTTGATTCGTTGTTGGTTTGGATGTAGATCGCCAAAGATGCTACCACCTGCATCGAGAGGAGGTTCGAGAGCGTGTCGAGGTATCGTGATCGGATTCGACATCGCAGGACATCGCCCCAAGCCGACACCGATGGCATTCCACCAAAGCAGCTCCTCCTCGTTACGCCTAGAGCGGGCGTTGAGGCGATCGAAGCGCCGTGAGATCGCTCCCGGAGCAGAGTTTGCCGAGTCTATGAGGGCTTTTATGGTCGGCATGTTGAGTGACCAGAGGCGTAGACCTGTGCCTTGTTGGCGCGCCAGCAATGGGGAAGAGTCCCGAGCCCAGACGAGCAAACACTCGATTGGTTCAAAGAGAGCTCAAGAGCACCTCCACTCTCCACAGAGCAAGTAGCCCCAGAGGCGTATATGGCGTAGGGTGCCGAGGAATTGGGTAGGTGGTCAAGGATTTTGTGAAGTGGAAGCCTGAGAAGTTTGATGCCACCGGTGATGCGTTAGCGGCAGCCAGTGGGATTGCCCATTTGGAGTACACCTTCCCGATCATGGTGTGCCCCGATATTCAGAGGCCGAGATGTGCGGCTCATGTGCTAGGAGGCACAAATGAGATGGTGGTGGGAGTCCACCTTGAGCGAGAGACCACCGGGTCTCCACCCGCTACTTGGGAGTTCTTCAAGGCCGAGTTCAAGGTAAAGTTCATCGCTGATGAGGCTCAGAGAAGATGGTGGAGCTCTTCCGTAACCTCAAGCGTGGTTCTCGATTCCATTGAGGAATATGAGCGCAAGTTCTCGTGAGTATGGATATTTTGCTCCTCGCTTGATTGCCACCCCGAGTCAAGATTCGGAAGTTCATATCCGGATTGAGGCAGGTGTTTCCCAGATGTCGTGGCTCGTGCCCCCGACACTTATGCTAGGGTCAGTCCAGCTTAGCCACGATCTATAATGGGAAGTATCCTCGCCGAGCGGGTTGTTGCCGCCTCTGCTCAGCCATCCCGTCCCAAAGAAATTGGGGCGTAAGAGGAAGTTTGACTTTCGGGAGGCGCCAGCCCGCCAAGGGCGCTTCAACAGAGATCACGGAGAGCTCCAAATTGCTTCACCGCCACGACAAAGCAGGAGGACCCAGTGCGCTTTCCCGCTTGTGCTACTTGTGGGAAAGTCCACGCCGAGCTTGTCACCGACCTAGATTGTGCTACCGCTGTGGTAGAGAGGGGCACATGGCCCGCTTTTGTGATCACCACTATGGCAAACAAATGAATAAGCAGCAGCAGGTTCGAGAGTGTTTGCTACGACCGTCAGAGGCCGAGCGTGACGGATGCCGCTGTGGTGTACGCTTCTTGTTTTAGATCACCGCGCATTTGTCTTGTTTGATTCTCGGTTCCACGATTCATTTGTATCCGTGTTGTTTGGTCGAGCATGCTAAGTTAAGACTAGAGCCTCTAGGTTTTGAGTTATTCTGCTGCAACTCCTTCGGAGTTAGTATGTTGGCTAGAGATAAGATTAAGGATGGCCGGATCGAGATATCCGGAGAGTTGCTTGTGGCTACGCTCATAGTTCCGCCTATGAGCGGTTTTGATGTGATTCTTGGTATGGAGTGGTTAGTCGCTAACCACGCGCTGATCGATCGCCACCGAAAGAAGTAGTGTTCAGCCGCCAGTGTCGGCCCACTTTTAAGTTTCGTGGAGTCCAGGGTGGAGTTTGCCCGCCGATGGTGTCACCGTGAAAGCTCGTCGCTTGCTAGCTCATGGAGCTTGGGGCTATCTAGCCAAGTTGTTCGGGAAGAGCCGCCGCCTCGCCCTGGCCGATCAAAGCCGGCCGTGCAAGAGTTCGCGGATGTGTTTCCCGAGGAGTTACCGGGTTGCCCCCAAAGAGAGAGGTTGACTTCATTATTGAGCTTGAGCCGTGGACCCTCCCTATCTCGAAGGCTCCGTGACGCATGGCGCCAGCCGAGTTAAAGGAATCAAGATTCGCCAGCAGGAGATGTTAGACCGAGGGTTCATCCGCCCAAGTGTGTCCCCGTGGGAGCACCAGGGCCTGCTTTGTGAAAAGAAGGATGGTTCTATGCGCTTATGTATTGATTACCGCGAGCTTAATAAGGTGACAGTGAGTGAAGAATAAGTATCCGCTGCCCCGTATCGATGATTTGTTCGATCACCTTCAGGGAGCTTCGTGTTCTCCAAGATAGATCCGAGATCCGGCTACCATCGCCATGGATCGTGATGCCGACATTCCTAAGACAAATTTCGTGTCTAGATATGGTCACTATGAGTTTGTGGTCATGTCGCTTGGATTGACCAATGCCCCACCGCGCTCATGGACATGATGGATAGGGTGTTCAAATCATTTTTGGACAAATTTCATCGTGTTCATTGACGATATTCTCGATTTATTCGAGGTCTAAAGAAGACCATGCAGAGCATTTGAGGCGAGTATTGGCACTTTGAGGGAAAACCACTTTATGCGAAGTTTTCCAAATGTGATTGGGTTGGAGCAGTGGCCTTCCTAGGCCACGTGGTTTCGAGAGATGGTATAGCCGTGGACCCCGCGAAGATTGAGGTCGTGAGTTCATGGGCCAAGCCGACTTCAGCTTGCCGAGATTCGCAGCTTTTCTGGTTTGCGGTGTTACTACCGCTTCTGGTTCGTCAAGACTTCTTCTGCTTTAGCCTCGCCTCACTCGTCTCGACGAGGAAGGGTGTCGAGTTTGTTTGGGACAAAGAGTGTGATGAGAGCTTTGCCGTGCTCAAGCGTAGTTTGACTTCAAAGACTGTTGGCAAATCCAAGAGGGGACAGTGGTTTCGTGGTCTACAAAGGATGCTTCCAAGTTTGGATTAGGTTGTGTGTTGATGCAAAGACGGGAAGGTCATTGCCTATGCTTCCCGCCACCTAAAGCCGTATGAGCAGTAACTACCCGACTCATGATATGGAGTTGGCAAAGAGTGGTGTTTGCATTGAAGATTTGGAGGCATTACCCGTATGGTGAGCGGATTCGGATGTTTACCGATCACCGTGAGCCTCAAGTATCTGCTTACTCGTAAGGAGTTGAATATGAGGCAGAGGAGATGGTTAGAGTTGGTAAAGGATTATGATCATGCGAGATTTTGTACCATCCGGTAAAGCCAATGTAGTGGCCGATGCTTTGAGCAGAAAGACGCCGCACTCAAGCAGCGTTGTTGAGTTCCCACCCCAGTTTGCGAGAGAGAGTTCGAGCGGGCCGAGGTTGCGTTGTTGTTGGGAGAGGTTACCGCTGTGGTAGCTCGATTGACTGCTCACCGCCGATTAGGCAAATGGATTATAGATGCCCAGGCTGGGTGACCCCGCACTTAAGAGATTGGTTGATAGAGTTAGTGCCGACGGTGACTTTGACTTTGTATATTCACCGCATGCTGGGTTGACTTATAGAGGCCGGTTGTGTGTTCCGGACATTGCAGTTTTGCGAGCCGAGTTGCTCTCCTGAGGCCCACAGCCTTCTTTTGCTTGGCACCCTGGGGTACCAAGATGTATCAGACCTTAAGCGCACCTTCCGTGGATGGGGATGAAGAGAGATGTGGCAGAGTTTGTCACCCTGTCTCACTTGTCGCCAGTGAAGGCACCTGCAGAGGCCAAAGCAGGTTTGTTGCACCACCGAGTGTACCCCAAAGGAAATGGGAAGAGATTTCTATGGACTTTATATCCGGTTTGCCAAGGACTCGAGGAAGTTCTCTCAGATTTGGGTGATAGTCGACTGCTTGATTCAAGAGCGCACACTTCATTCCCGGTAGAGACACTTATACCGTGGAAACAAAGGCGCACTGCTTTTGGAGCAGATCATCCGTTATCATGGTGTGCCGGTGAGGATTGTGTCGATCGTGACTCGCGGTTCACTTCTCGCTTCGAGAGCGCCTGTAAGGGTTTGGGCACAGAGTGCGCTTCAAAGACAAATTTTTCACCCTCGCACGGATGGTCGACCGAGAGAGTGAATCGATTCTCGAGGATATGTTGAGGGCTTGTGTGTTGGATTTCCCGTGCAGCTTGGGACCAAAGATTCAGATTTGATGGAGTTTGCCTACAACAACGATTACTATCGACGATCTGGGATGGCTCCATTCGAGGCATTGTATGGTAAGCGTTGTCGCCCCCGTGTTCGGGAAGAGGTTGGTGATAGATGTGTTTTGGTCCCGAGTTACCGCAGCTTGACCAATGGTGCAAGCAGTAAGATTAGAGCTCGTATGTTGACAAACTTTCGAGTAGGCAGAAGAGTTACGCCGATGTTCGGCGCCGAGATTTGGAGTTTGAGGTTGGTCAAGATGTGTTCCTTAAGGTTGCTCCGATGCGAGGTGTTCTGAGGTTTGGTAAGCGTGGGAAGTTGAGTCCCCGCTTTGTTGGTCCATTTGAGATCCTAGAGAGGATTGGCAGAGTTGCTTACCTGTTAGCCCTACCTCCGTCACTATCGCAAGCAGCGCATAGTGTTTTCCATGTATCGATGTTGAGGCAAGATGTGCTGCCGGACCCGTCGCACATTGTGGACTTTGAGCCTTTGCACCGAAATGAGGATTTGAACTTTGAGGAGAAGCCAGTGAGGATCCTTGCCTTTGAGACCAAGACGCTGCGTAATCGCGAGATTCGTTTGGTAAAGGTTCGATGGAAGAATCGGGGTTCGAGGAAGCCACTTGGGAGCGGGAAGACGAGATGAGGTTGCATTACCCCGAGTGTTTCTGTTTTAAGGACTTTCGAGGACGAAAGTCATAAAAAGGAGGGAATATTGTAACGACCTGTGTTTTTCTTCCCGGTCTTCCGTGTATGCCCTAGGGGTAATTTGGTAATTTGGTCGGGCCGTCGTGGTCGCTTGTGTCTTTTCCAGCTTCTAAAATTATTGGATGGTTTTATGTAGGTTTTTGGAGGAGTTTGTGGTTTGGTTTGAGCAAGGTTGGTTGCAAAAGTAAAAATAAAGGAAATTGTGCTGCAGCCGGGGTTTGAACCCGGGTCTCCTGGGAAGCTTGTAGAGAGGTGTGCCAAATGAGCCATTAGGTGCTCTTGTTGGTCTTTCTGCATCACATCTTAGTTAACCTTGGAGTTTGGAGTTTTGGTGCATTTGGTTAAATGAAATAGAATTAGGTTATTCCATCATATTCTCCAAAACACCTCTTGGCCGCCCAAGCTCTCCATCTCCATAGCCTTGCCGAGTTCTTCATCCTTGCATCTCCGTGGGTTCGATCATCATCATTCCGGGTAAGTCTTCGTCTTCTTCATCTTCTCTTTTGGGTGTTTGTTGGCCGAATGTAAGAAAAAGGGGTTGTGTGTGTGTGTGTGTGCAACAACCGAGAGGAGCAGCGACCATCATCCCCGCTCACTCACCAGACGCTCAGATCGGTCGAGCTACTGTCGCACGCCCAGATCGGCCGAGCCACCGCCGCCGCGCGACGCCGCCAGATCGGTCGAGCCAGCCGCCGCCACGACGCCTGCACTGCTCCGCAGCAGCCCTCGCCGCTCGCCCAGAGAGAGACGCCTGACGCCATGCGCGCTTTTCGCTCAGACATTCGCCGCGCGCGTCCTCGCCGAAGTTGTTCGCCCGCGCGCGCATGCCCTCGCTGAGTTGCTCGCCCGCGCGCCTTTCGCCAGACGCCAGCCGCGCGCGCCGTCGCTCGTCGAGCGCTTTCGCCAGCCGCGCGTGTCCTCGCTGTTTGGGCCAAGCCGCAGCGCAAATACAGGTCCATGCCGTGCCATACATAAGAACCAATAGCGTGTCCTCCTGCTGGTACAAATACACCAGCAATCACCTTCCTTTGCCGAGCTGCCACTTTGCCAAAGAGCCCCAAGCTCGTGGTCGTCGCGCCGCGTGAGTTCCCCGAGCCGAGCTTGCTGTTCTATTGTTGTTTAGATATTTTAGATAATCGATTATTGTTGGTTTGCTAGGTTCCCGCCGCTAGCTCGGGATTGTTCCGCAGCCTTAGGATTTGTGTGTAAAAGTCTTCCGACCAAGGTAAGGATTTCTTACCGGGGTTGTGTGGACTTCTGCGGTATATTTGTGATTGTTGTTTTGTATGCCTGTATGTTTACTAGCATGTTTAGCCTAGGTGCTCGTTCAATTCTGATCGGCATGAACTCTTGTATTGTTTCTCATGTTAGCCCATGCTAGGTTGTTCTATTCTAGCATGTTCGATATCCTGCTCTTGCTTCGTAGTATCATGCTAGGTTCTTTGTATCCGATGAGCACGTATTGGACCGCATTGATTGAATCGTTATTATTGTTAAGGTTTAGAATTGAGGTAGATAGAATCATCCGCCCGATGCATAAAGTATCTTGCATCTATGGCAAGGACGCTCGAGACAGTTCTCCGCCCTTGACCCCGTGGAGGGATTAGCTATCCCAACCGGTAGGCCTCGCAATCTTGGGTGAGGGTGGCGATCGTTAAATGCCCCAACGGTCGGGATGATGACTTGGCATTGCCTCGCCCCGGCAATGACACGCCCTCGTGTTCGGCCGTAGCCCTTGATTGCCACCGTTAGGGGCAAGGATCGCTTCGGTGTAAGCCTACCACGACCGGTTCCTTAGCCTCAAAAAGCGGTGGTACAGCCGACATAGTTCACGTGTCCGTGTCTCACACCCCTATGTCGCTGACACCGATCCGTAGATTTAGTTAGGCATGGTGGATCGAACTCGGGCGCCTGCCACTAGACCCGGCACTCCCGAGTTTGCGTGAGCATGCGGTGCGCGCGCTTACGCTCATTACGGCACCGATCGAGAGCTCCTTGGGATCTTGAGCCGCACCTTTCGTATCGACGATGAGACAGCCGAGGCCGGACTTGTTCCCGTATAGTGCGCTTAGTGTGTTGTGGTATTTTTCCTGACTAAGACCACGAGATGGCATCCGAGGTCCAAGTGTGGACTTAGCTATGTGCTCCGCTCGTGTTTGTTCTCATAGCTTGCATACATTCTTCTAGATGATCATGTATATCGTATTGTACCCCGGTTGGGGATTCTTACTGGGTAATTCGTTACTCACCCTTATTCTCGTGGTTTTCCACAGTAATCAAGGCGGGAGACAGGATGGATGGTGAAGGAGGAGCTATGATCATGGAACCTCGCTGTCATCTCTCGATTGTTTTATTTTAATTATCATGACTCTTCACTTTTTATTATTTCCCTGAATGCATGTAGACGGGCACAGAGCCCCGTGATGTTTTCTTACGCTTTATGGATTCCAAAGATATTGGTACTTGTGGATTGTTTTAATGGTTTAAATAAATCTCGATCAGTGTGCTTTTAGAAATGTATGTTTTGGTTGTTGAATGTTTCGCTTTTACTTGGAATCCGAAATGTATTTTTCATAATGTCTTTTATTTTCACTACATGCATTGGGGTAAAGGCCCATTTAGAGCCCCTTTTGGGTCGGGTCTTTACAGGCAGACTGTTAAATGCCCCAACGGTCGGGATGATCACTTGGCATTGCCTCATCCCCGGCAGACGACACGTCCTCAGCGTGTTCGGCCGTAGCCCTTGATTGCCACCTGATAGGGCAAGGACGGCTTCGGTGTAAGCCTACCACGACCGATTCCTTAGCCTCAGGGGCGGGTGGTTCAGCCGACATAGTTCACGTGTCCAGGTCTCACACCCCTATGTCAGTGACACCGATCCAGAGATTTAGTTAGGCGTGGTGACTGGACATGGGCAGCTTGCCACTAGACCCGGCACCCCCCATAGTCTGCAGTAGCACGCAGTGCGCGCTTACGCTCATTACAGCGACCGACCGGAGAGCTCCTCGGGATCTTGAGCTAGTGCACCTTTCGTATCGACAGTAGACAGGCTGAGGCCGGGACTCGTTTCTCGTATAGGGCGTATTGTGTGGTGGATTTATTTCCGGACTAAGACCCTGAGTTGGCATCCGAGGTCCAAGTGTGGACTTAAGCTATGTGCTCTATTCTGTGTTTATACTCATAGCTTGCATACATTCTTCTAGATGATCATGTATATCGTATTGTACCCCGGTTGGGGATTCTTACTGAGTAATTCGTTACTCACCCTTATTCTGTGGTTTTCCACAGGTAACCAAGGCGCGAGACAGGATGGCTGAAGGAGGAGCTGTGATCATGGAATCCTGCTGTCATCTCTTGACCATTTTATTATATCTTGACTCTTGACTTTTGTTATTTCCCCTGAATGCATGTAGACGGGCACGGAGCCCTAGGATGTTTTCTTACGTTTTATGGATTCCAAATATTTGTACTTGTGGAATGTTTAAATGGTTTAAATAAATCTCACGATCGTAGTATGCTTTTAGAAATGTATGTTTTGATTGTTAAATGTTTCTATTTTTTACTTGGGATCCGAAAATTATTTTTCATAATGTCTTTTATTTTGAATACATGCATTGGGGTAAAGGCCCATTTAGAGCCCCTTTTGGGTCGGGTCTTTACACCCGTCGTCCGCGTCTCGCGCCCGTGCGCCCCTCCGCATCTGCGCCCGTGCCGTCCGCGTGCCGTCCTTGCGCGTCCGCGCCTAGCGCGCCATCCGCGCCCAGCGCCTGTCCGTGCGCGCAGCCAGCGCCCAGTGTGCGCCCCATTTGCCGCCCATTAGTGCCCATCCGCGCCCAGTAGCAGCCCCGCCGTGCTGCCTGCCCGTCCGCGTGTCAGCCGCATCGCGTGAGTTGCTCCCGAGCCGAGCCCTATTTATTTTATTATATTTAAGCCTTTAGAGTGTGATTATCATTGTTTTGGTTAGGTTCTCGGTAGCTAGCTCGGGATCGATCGCAGCTTAGGATTTTGTGTGTAGTTGCCTCCCGGCCAGGTAAGGATTTCTTACCGGAGTTGTGTGGACCCTGCGATGTTCTATGTGATTGATGTTGTATGTTTGTTTGTGACTATCATCATGTATAGTTTAGGTGCTCTGTTCTGATTTCCTGACTGGCATGACTTCGTATGTTGTTCTTTCATGTTAGTCCATGCTAGGTTGTTCCGTTCTGGCATGCTCATATTCATTCTTGTTCCGTAGTACCATGCTAGGTCTGCTGTATTCTTTTGAGCACGTATTGGATTGTTGCTGATTGTTAAGGCAGGTTAGAATTCAGGTAGGTAGCATCATCCGGGCCTGATGCATAAAGTATCTTGCATCCATGGCGGGGACGCCGAGACGCTTCTCCGTCCCCTCGACCCCGTTAGGGTTTAGCTAACCCGACCGGTAGGCCCCGCAATCTTGGGTGAGGGTGGCGGATCGTTAAATGCCCCAACGGTCGGGATGATGGCTTGGCATTGCCTCGTCCCGCGATCGGCACGTCCTCGGCGTGTTCGGCCCGTAGCCCTTGATTGCCACTGTTAGGGCAAGGACCGCTTCTAGCTTATGCCTACCACGACCGGTTCCTTAGCCTCAAAGTGCGGTGGTTCAGCCGACATAGTTCACGTGTCTAGGTCTCACACCCCTATGTCGGTGACACCGATCCGTAGATTTAGTTAGGCATGGTGATCGGACATGGGCAGCTTGCCACTAGACCCGCACCCCCATAGTCTGCAGTAGCACGCGGTGCATGCTTACGCTCATTACAACGCACGACCGGAGAGCTCCTCGGGATCTTGAGCTAGTGTACCTTTCGTGACGGCGAGAGAGGCGGTGAGGCGAGACTTGTTTCTCGTATAGGACGTATGGTGTGGTGGATTTATCTCCGGACTAAGTCCCCGAGTTGGCATCCGAGGTCCAAGTGTGGACTCAAGCTATGTGCTCTTTCCCCGTGTTTATATTCATAGCTTGCATACACTCATCTAGATGACCATGTGCATCGTATTGTACCCCGGTTTGGGGATTCTTACTTGAGTAATTCGTTACTCACCCTTATTTTGTGGTTTTCCGCAGTAACCAAGGTTCGAGACAGATGGATGGTCAAGGAGGAGCTGTGATCATGGGGACTCGCTGTCCTCTCGACTTTTTATTTCTATGACTCTTGTCTTCTTATTTTCCCCTGAATGCATGTAGTCGGGCACGGAGCCCTAGGATGTTTTCTTAATCTTTTCGTGGATTCCTGCTTTATTGAATTTGAGGATGTTTCAAATGTTTTAAGAAATCTCTGATCAGAGTGTACGTTTTGGAAATGTATTTGCCTTGAAACAGGTGCTTGGAGACAGGGACAAGTTTCAGCAAACTATATTTATTTCTGATTGAACCTTGATTGTTTTGTTTTAATTGGGAATCCGAAAATTATTTGCATATTGTCCTTTACTTTGAATGCATGCATTGGGGTAAAGGCCTATTTAGAGCCCTTTTTGGGTCGGGTCTTTACAGTTGGTATCAGAGCTCAGAGTCATAGACTTTGTAGACTGACCTTTTGTTGTAGGTCGTCTTTCCCATGATCACCAAAGACTCAACACGGTCATCAGTGCGCCTAAGTTTTCTGCTTTTAGAAAAGGGTTAAGAATTTACAATACCTTTCATCTAGTGTATGCCTTGTTTTGTTTTGTGGAGCGGAGACGAGCAGGTTCTGACTCGTCGTTGGTTTGGGTTTAGAGCGCCATCATGCCAACTTCCCGTAGTGTAAGGAGTATGTTTGCAGCTTGTCAGGGTATCCATATAGATTCAGATACCATTGGGATATCGTCCCAGAGGGAAGTAGAGATTAGACTCCCGTAGGCCCTTGTGGTGTGGCCCAGCTGTTAGTTTTCCCCTAGTGAGAGGGTGGAGGTGTTTTTCCTTGGAGTACCACTCCAGGAGAGGAGTTAGCTTCGGCTTTGCTTATGATGATGCTGTGGAGCAGGTCCTAGTGTGGACTAGTCTGGGTAGTTCAGGTGTGTAACTTGAACCTTAGCAGATTGTTTGATTGCCCAGAGAGTAGCTGCAGAGTTAGTGGCCTTCGTGGAGGAGGTAGAGACATCCTTGTTCTCTTGTAAGTGTTCTTATTTTGCATCTAGTAAGTCGGAACCCTGTGGTTAAGGGTGCAGCGAGCAGTGTTCCCACCGGACTGGATCCGTTGGTGGTTTCCTCAGTGGTCTAGTAGAGTTGAGTACTCTTCTTATGGTGAGCCCCTAGAGTAGGGCTAGCTGCTGCATGTTGAGAGAGCTGGCCAGAGTTTTGTTGAGCATCATGTGGAGATGCAAGAGTAGGCAGTGAGACTTCGGTTTGATGAGATGCCTTAGGCATGGTTGTTTGAGTTGAGCTCTTGTATGCCTCGCCATAGTTTTTGTCACTTGAGGTTGTGACCTTGCTGGCCCCATTTGTAGTAAGATGTGGATTTGGTAGTAGTGGCACTTGGGTTGGTGTGCCGCTTTGGCTCTAAGTCTGGTTCAAACCTGAGTAAGGCATGGGTATAAGCAGATGGTTCTATGACCCGTCCGGAGTTCAGCACACTTCTTTAGCCATTGGATCCATTTATGGAAAATGCACTTGTTTAGGTCGTGCAAGAGGGCTAGTTCAGTGGTAGTCGAAGGACTACAAGTGAAAGGATGTTCGAGAGGAGCTGAGCCTCTTCCCAAAGGTGTTCTTGGGGTTGAGTAAGTCAACAGGTTGGCGGGTGGTAAATGTTAGTGCGTGTGAGTCTCACGCTAGTGCTAAGGCCAAGAGATCTTTGTGGTTGGTAGTGCGGTCCAATACCTTCGGGTGCCTAAACCTGAGTTGAGTGAGCATTGTAGATGCGAGTTCGGTCCAGCAGAGGGACCGTGAGTTGGATGCTTATGAGATGAGTTTGGTGCTTATGAGATGAGTTGGATGCCTTATGAGATGAGCAGGTTGTCTTATGTGTAAAGCACACTTGGTAGAGTCTTGGTATAAAGTAAGTTCGGTTTGGCATCGTTATGTTTTAGCAGAGCAAGGTTGCCACCGCTTCGAGTATCGTGTGGAGATGGAACTTTGGTGTTCCTTGGGTTGATTGTATCTCTGCGAGTAAGTTAGTGTTGCCTTTTGGAACAGCACCTGTTAGTCTTGGATCTCTGAAGGAAGGTTGAGAGTTGTTCACACAAGTGTGTTTTGTGTAGTTCGTTCTGGTGGTGATAGTTTCAGAACCATGTAGGGTTTGCATTAGAGAACTGGTGCTCAGTTCTTGGAGAAGTTGGACTCCAGGTGGATGTTGTAAGGCTTTAGTTTAGGTTGTAAGGATACCGTGCTCGTAGTCGGGTTGTTGCTTAGGCAAGTTTGGTAAGTTGAACCTAAGCTTGGTTGGTGGAACCTCTTGTGTTCATGGTTGGAGTTCGGATGGTGCCAACAAATGGTGGTTGTAGTGAAGCCACGTAGTTCCTGGCCGTAGTTGCTAAGGGTGTTGCTCGGAATCCTTACCCTGGGTGGAAGCTACGATGTGGTTGATGCTTTGAGTAGGAGGATGACACATTCTGAAGCGTTTCTATTCTTTTTGTTTTCGAGGTTCGGAGCAGGCCAGCGTGGTTGTGATGCTGGGAAAATGAGTTGTTTGTTCAGGCAGTTGGTTGTTAGACCGTTAGACGACAGTGTGTGTCGAGGGTTGTCGAAGAACCCTAGTTGTGGAGAGCCTCACCAGAGCTCAGTCAGACCCAGGTAGTGAGTTTAGTTGGCAAGCCAGAGTCGAGTAGTTTGTAGCCTCGGGTGAGTTGCTGGCAGTTTTGGTAGACTAGCAAGCCAGAGTTTGTTTGGAGTAGAGTCCGGATTTGGTTCCGGTGTGGTGGCAAGTTGGTGCTTGATGTTGGCCAAGGTGTGGTTTTCGAGTTGCCAAGGAGTTAGTCTTGTTCGTGGGTAAGTGGTTTGCCCTGTAGGATGTCTCTCCTGTTCCCAGAGTTTGAGAGTGCCCTCATTTGGTGTTGGAGGGCGAGTCCTTGCTTGTTCGTGGTCGGCGGTCCACTGCATGTGGTGGACCCTCGTGTTGCCTCGGTGAGAGAGTTGGATGTTGTGCTTAGTGAGCAAGTTAGCGGCGTTTGTGGAGCTCCTGTTCTTCTTCGGATGTCTGCTTGTAAGTATCTGTTTCCTTTTTGGAGTTGTCGGATTATCCCTTGGTCTTGGACTTGGCGGTAGTGGTGTTAGTAGGGGGAAAGTCTGTTGGCCACCTGAAAGCAGTTGTTTGTCCAGTTAAGCGGACTCTTGAGTGGTGTTCTGGAAGTTGCAGTAAGAGTTGCTCTGCCAGCCATTGTTGGTATTCTTGTTCTTGGTAGTTGGTGTTGACCAGGTAGTGGAGTTCCGTTTATGAAGTTTTGGTGGGAAGGTGCATTAAGCCTAAGCTTGAGGGTTAAGCCTGTATGTGTTATCGTTTGGACTTGTGATATGCGTTTCATATTTGAGGCGAGCTTTGTTCCTTTGTTTTCATGGAGGTAAGTTTAGTGGATGGAGCCCTCTGGGGCCTGGTTGTTTGCAGGTTGTCTTGCCCAGCTAGTGATTTGAGTCGAGCTAGAGATGAGTGGATTGGCATAGCTATGCAGTTTGTAGTTGTTTGAGCTTCCTACTTCGTAGCACTCAAGTTGTTGGATTGTAAGTTTTTGTGTGGGAGCTGTCAGCTAGTTGAGGTTGTTGTGTGAGTTCGGATTTTTGGAGTATTAACTTCAGTAGCTAGAGCTCACACCTCGGTTGGTGTGCAGATGCCATTTCTATGGAGTAGAGGCATGTCAGTTTCAGGTTGGAGATGTTGCCATTAGGGTGTGGCAACAAAGGTTTGTTCTAGGCAGTGCGTGGGTGAACCGTGGTTCAGGAGAGTGTTCTTAGAGGCTTATAAGCCGAGTGCAGTTTCTGTAGTGTTTTCACCCTTTTTGTCCGATGGTCTTTTGGGAGGAGTGAGCCAGATCCTTCGGAGCTTGTTGCGAGTTGGTGTTTCCGTGATTAGCGCAATGGAGACCAAAGTGGTTTTAGGAGGTTGCCTTGGGTTGCGCTTCTCGTGATCGGTTCTTGTGGTTCCATTGAGGCATTGTATGGTAAGTGTTGCGGTCTCTCTAGTGCTTTGTGAGAAAAGGTTGGTGGCCGTCGGTGTTGTTTTGGGTCCCGTGTTGCTGCAGCTGACCAGAGGTGTTGTGCAGAGGTTGAGCTCGTTTGTGGTTAGCTCAGAGCGGCAGAAAGTTTCGCCGATGTTCGGCGTCGAGTTTTAGAGTTTGAGGTTGGACAAATGCGTGCTTTTAAGGTTGTGCCGTTGTGAGTTGTGTTGAGGTTTGGTAAGCGGGAGAAGTGGAGTCTCCTGTTGTTGGACCATTTGAGATTCTCGAGAGGATTGGCAGAGTTGCATATTGGTTAGCTTTTTCTGTCATTGTCAGCCGTGTGCAGTGTTCTCATGTATCGGTGTGAGGCAGTATGTGTCGGACCCATCGCTCAGTGTGGACTTTGAGCCTTTGCAGCTGATTGAGGATTTGAGCTTCGAGAGGAAGCCTGTGAGTATTCTGGTCTTTGAGACGAAGACGTTGCATAATCGTGAGATCCGTTTGGTAAAAGTTCAGTGGAGGAGTCAAAGTTCAGAGGAGGCCGCTTGTGAGCGGGGAAGACGGGATGAGATTGCGAGATCTCGTGTTTGTTTCAGTTTAAGGACTTTCGAGGACAAAAGTCATAAAAAGGAGGGAATATTGTAACGGCCCAGGTTTTCATCCCAGTCTTCCAGGAATGCCCTCGGGGTATTTTGGTAATTTGGTCGGGCCGTCAGGGCCGTTTATGTCTTTTTCTAGTTGCTAAAATTATTGGATGGATTTATGAAGGTATTTTTAGGCTTTGTGGTTTGGTTTGAGCATGGGTAGATGCAAAAGTAAAAATAAAGGAATTTGTGTTGCAGCTGGGATTCGAACCCGAGTCTCCGAGAAAGCCTGTGAGGATGCGTGCCAGTTGAGCTATGGAGAGCTCTTGTTACTCTTTCCGCGTCATATCTTAGTTACCCTTGGATCTTTGGAGTTTTGTGCATTTGGTTAAATGAAAAGAAATTAGGTTTTGTGTTTTCTTCCCCAAAACTCCATGGCCGCCCAACCCTCTTCTCTCCCAAGCCCCTTGCCGTGATTTTCTTCCCTTGCAGCCCCGAGCGCCGTTCCGGCCAGCCAAGCGACCCAGCCGAGCAGCCCGGTCGAGCAACCCAGCCAGATCGCACCAAGCGGCCCAGTCGCGCCAGACGCCAGCGCCCAAAGAAGACGCAGCCAGCGCACACCGGCCGCAGCGCCCGCCAGAGGCGCGCGCGAAGACTGGCCTGCTCCGTCCGTCGCGCCGCAGCCGGCCAGATCGCACCGCCGCTTCGCCGCGCGCCAGCGCCTTGCCATCGCCAATGAAGCTCGCGTCCGCGCGCGGCCGGAGCACCCGCCGTCCGCGTCGTGCCCGTCGCCCCTCCGCGTCTGCGCCGCGTGCCCGTCCGCGTGCCGCCCCAGCCAAGCTGCGCCCGCGCCCAGCGCTCGTCTGCGCGCGCAGCCAGCAATGAGCGTCGCGCGCATTTGCCGCCATCATCGCGCCCATCCGCGCCCGAGCAGCTTCCGCCGCCTTTGCTGCCCGCCCGTGTCGGCCGCATCGCGTGAGTTGCTCCCGAGCCGAGCCCTATTTATTTTATTATATTTAAGCCTTTAGAGTGTGATTATCATTGTTTTTGTTAGGTTCTCGGTAGCTAGCTCGGGATCGATCGCAGCTTAGGATTTTGTGTGTAGTTGCCTCCCAGCCAGGTAAGGATTTCTTACCGAAGTTGTGTGGACCCTGCGATGTTCTATGTGATTGATGTTGTATGTTTGTTTGTGACTATCAGCATGTATAGTTTAGGTGCTCTGCTTCGATTTCCTGACCGCATGACTTCGTATGTTGTTCTTTCATGTTAGTCCATGCTAGGTTGTTCCGTTCTGGCATGCTCATATTCATTCTTGTTCCGTAGTACCATGCTAGGTCTGCCGTATTCTTTTGAGCACGTATTGGATTGTTGCTGATTGTTAAGGCAGGTTAGAATTGGTAGGTAGCATCATCCGGCCCGATGCATAAAGTATCTTGCATCCATGGCGGGGACGTCGAGACGCTTCGCCCTCGACCCGTTAGGGTTTAGCTAACCCGACCGTAGGCCCCGCAATCTTGGGTGAGGGTGGCGGATCGTTAAATGCCCCAACGGTCGGGATGATGGCTTGGCATTGCCTCATCCCCGGCGATCGGCACGTCCTCGGCGTGTTCGGCAGTAGCCCTTGATTGCCACTGTTAGGGCAAGGACCGCTTCTGGTGTAAGCCTACCACGGCCGGTTCCTTAGCCTCAAAGTGCGGTGGTTCAGCCGACATAGTTCACGTGTCTAGGTCTCACACCCTATGTCGGTGACACCGATCCGGAGATTTAGTTAGGCGTGGTGGATCGGACATGGGCAGCTTGCCACTGGACCCGGCACCCCCATAGTCTCTGCAGTAGAGCACGCGGTGCATGCTTATGCTCATTACAACGCCGGCCGGGAGAGCTCCTCGGGATCTTGAGCTAGTGTACCTTTCGTGACGACAGATGAGACAGCAGCCGAGGCCGAGACTTGTTTCTAGTATAGGACGTATGGTGTGGTGGATTTATCTCCGGACTAAGACCACGAGTTGGCATCCGAGGTCCAAGTGTGGACTCAAGCTATGTGCTCTTTCCTCGTGTTTATATTCATAGCTTGCATACACTCATCTAGATGACCATGTGCATCGTATTGTACCCCGGTTGGGGATTCTTACTGAGTAATTCGTTACTCACCCTTATTTTGTGGTTTTCCACAGGTAACCAAGGTGCGAGACAGGATGGCTGAAGGAGGAGCTGTGATCATGGGGACCTGCTGTCGTCTCTGACTTTTTATGTCTATGACTCTTGTCTTCTTATTTTCCCCTGAATGCATGTAGTCGGGCACGAAGCCCTAGGATGTTTTCTGAATGTTTTTGTGGATTCCTTCTTTATTGAATTTGAGGATGTTTCAAATGTTTTAAGAAATCTCTGATCAGAGTGTACGTTTTGGAAATGTATTTGCCTTGAAACAGGTGCTTGGAGACAGGGATGTGTTTCAAAGAAACTATCTTTATTTCTGATTGAACCTTGATTGTTTTGTTTTAATTGGGAATCCGAATATTATTTGCATATTGTCCTTTACTTTGAATGCATGCATTGGGGTCTATTTAGAGCCCTTTTTGGGTCGGGTCTTTACAAATTTTCTTTCCAAATTTAAATAAGTCTTAAAGTCCTTAAATCCCATTTCCCGGCTTCCTCCTTCGAGACCCGACTGAAGCAACCTTTCCAAACAACAAAACTCACTGAAATCAACCTCCCAAACCAATACTGAAGTCCCGGCTCGAATCCCGAAGGAAACACCCAAACAACCATCATTTTGTCCAAAACCCAAATCACAACCGAACTCCCAAACGAAAAGCCCAAACATCTCGGGACTCGCAGCCCACAACAAACAAGCCTCAACAAAGGCAGGAGCTGCCTCGAAGCCCTGAAAATCCACAAATCCTGCCCGGGGAGCAAAGAGACCAAAATACCCCTAAGGGTCAAAACAGCTCTAACGGCCCAACCAAACCATCGAATCAACCTAAGCACCTCGAGAACTGGAATAGAAAATCGGGCCGTTACAATACTCCCTCCTTTTAAGACTTTCGTCCTCGAAAGTCCTAAAACGAAACAACTTTCTATGAATACTCCACTCGATTCTTAGCCAACCGAACTTCTCGGCTAAAACAACACTAGCCCTCCTCTGATAACCAAACCCTCTTGGGTTCTCTAAGGCTTAAAGCCACAATGCTCTCGATGCACTACATACTATCTCAACAAAGAGATGAGGAACACAAAACTTGCACTGCTGTCAAAGACGGGGCAAGGCTAACCATCGCTCCAATCCGCTCAAGGATCTCAAAAGTCCTACAAACACAGGGCTCAATCAAAACCATGCTAAACCAACACGGAACACCTCTCAACGGTGTTACTTTTAAAGAACACGAAGATCGGCACAAGCTCCCAAACTCAACGCCATGCACCGCGTAACTTCTCTAAATGCCCACAATCGATAACAAATCGCTTCTCAACACAACGCCAAGTCAAGCCAAACAATCAACCTCTCGGGTTCCAGAAACCAAACGGCCTACTCTTTCTTCACAAGAGACCAAATAACCACAAGGCTTGCCTAAAGCCTTAACGAAAAACAATCGGACCACCAATCGGCGATTGATCCAAAAGGCAAACTTTTCCCACTAGCACAAGTTGAAACTTCACTACGGCCAACCCTAAATGGCCAAAAACTGTGCACAGAGCTCCACTCGGCCAAGCCAACAACTAGAGCCTCACAACGGCCGAACACAAACTTTTCCATGCAAACCTACTAGCAATCGGCCAAAGAAAACATTGCCGTGCAAGGAAACACCCAACATTCCTCTCATGGAAAATCTAGGCAAAGAAGGACCAAACCCTCACGGGGCTACCAAAGAACTCACAAATACCTTGAGGAAAATGCAGCCCAAAGGTTAACCAACCAATGCCACGGCACCTCTGTGCCAACACACTCAATCGAGGCTCAAGTTTTCGCCAATCACAAAAGCTCAACAACTAGAAACAAAGCCCGAGAAGGGCTTGCTCAAGTGAAACTCAACTCAAGCTCATAACGAGCAAAGCTTGCCTCCAAGCTACCACTCAACACCTAAGTCCCACTTTGGCTACTCAAGGGACTTCCTCCTTTAGCTCAGGCCTAACTCATCTTGCGACTAGAAACTCCACACTCGAAACATTGCAAGGAAAACGAACTGATGAGGCTATCTCCAAAGATAATACTCGAGGCTGGCATCCATGGTGCAACTCAACCACCAAGGAAAACTAGGGGAAAAACTTCAAACCCCAAGAACCAACAACTTACCAAAGAAAATCTCAACTCTTAAATCACCAGCCACCGCTCTTCTTGGGGACAAACAACTTTTCGCTTGCTAACAACACAATGCAGGGACCCTCTCATTGGGCTAACCATCTGCGCTACTCGATCAACTACACAACTCAGGAGCTACGCCGACTCCTCAACGGGAATGATTTCCCGAAGAAGCAAACTCTAAAGGGCGCGAACATCACACACGCCACGACTTGCTCAAACCCAAGGGCAACATCAACCAACTCTCTTGGAAGCAACACCCAAGGAAACTCAACCGATTGGACCACCAATCCGTAACTAGCCGAACTTACTCAACCACCGAGGGAGGAATCAACTCCCAAAACAACCGGACTAGGAACAAATCCTCGTGGCAACGCCCTGCAGCTCGAACCGAGCAAGCTCTTGAAACATCAACGTAACCAAATCTTGGTCAACACCAAGCACCAACTAGCCTCCAAAACCAAACAAGCACTAGCTTGCTAGATCGCCAAATCTGCAAGCAACTCACCCAAGGAACACCGCACTGGTCTAATCGAGCTCTGAGAGGCTCTCCACAACTAGAGATCCTCTGATCACCCTCCGACACACACGGTTGACAACGATCTAACAAACAACCGGCTACACGGCACAACCTTCTCCAGCATCTCAACTATGCTGGCCAACTCCAACTTGGAAACCAAGAGAACCGGAAACGCTACAGAATGCGTCATCCTCCTACTCACAGCAACAACCTCAACATACCTTCTGCCCATGGTAAGGATTCGAACAGCTCTCTTAGCCAAAACGATCAGAAACTGCGCTGCTTTGCTATCACCGCTCTTGCTCAGTTCCAACTGAACTCTGCCCAGGGCAAGGACCAACTAGCAAAACTTGCTTAACCAACAGCCCGGCAACGAGCATGGCATCCTTACAGCCAAAGCTAGGGCACTTGCCAAGAACTAAAGCCTTGACACCTCAAAGACTGAGCACTGGCTCCTCAACACGAACCTCTCGTGGTTTTCCCAAACATGAACCACGGAACGAGCTACGCAAAAGTACACCGGGGTGTACAGCTCCAACTTGATCCCTTAAGATCCAAAGCCAACAAGGCTCTCACACAGGGCAACTTTTGCCTCCAAACAAAGCCACTACTAACCAGGGAGCAACAAGAGTCCAAACCCACTCGGGGCCACTCACCACGAAAAGCCACATTGGCCAACTTACTCTTACAAGAGCAAATCCAAACCAAGCTAACATACCTCAAACCAATGTGCTCACCAAATGTGCTCCGATCAGACATCCAACTCATGGCTCTAACACTAGATCAACCACGCATCCACGATGCCAACACCACCCATACTAGGGTAACTCAAAGGGTAGCCGACTCATGCTACCAAAGAATCGGCTCGAAGCTCACAACACAGTGCGAGAACTCAAACTTGCTAGCTCTTAACAGCCTACAGCATCCTTTGGTACCCAACTCTCGGTGACCCTGGAAAGCTCTTACTTTCCCTCGAAAACCTCATACTTATAGTCCTCTGACTACTACCGAGCTAGATCTCTTATGCAACCCAAACAGGTGCAAGCTCAGGAAAAGGGGTACAAGACTCGCGGGGATGCTATACTCTAGGCAGCCATGGAACCACTTGCACCAAAAGTGCCAACTGGCCTGAATCTAGGCCTCCTCTCAAAGCTTGGTGCCAACAGGCACTACATCCATTACAACACGAATCAGCCCTAAACGAGATTTACGCCCCTCAGAGGAAAGTCACACTCCAAGTGACGGGGCAATGGCACTCAGCAAAGGAGTCCAAACACTCGAGCAGCCTAAACTCTGGCATCTCGACCAACAGACATGCCAAGGCCTACTCCTGCATCCCACTCGATGCTCACAAAATCTCAGGCTAACTTTTGCATCTCACTCGATGCTCAACAAAAGCTCAGGCTAACTCCTCGGGTGGCGTCAACTAGTTCCACTATGGGAACATCAAAATAAAAAGAGTGCTCCACTCTACTAGCCCGCTGAAATCCACATACGGATCAAACCACAGCAAGCAAACTCAAACTGCACTCACAGCTCACGAGGGCACTAAAAGAACTGGCTGCACAACGACGGCATGCTTGCAAGGGGCACAAATGTCTCTACATCTGCCTCAAGCCACTAACACGGCAACTTGCCAATCAATCGGGCGACTGGTGGAGACTCTGCTAGTCCCCTCTCTCAAGGGACTACCTGTAAAGACCCGACCCAAAAGGGGCTCTAAATGGGCCTTTACCCCAATGCATGTATTGAAAATAAAAGACATTATGAAAAATATATTTCGGATCCCAAGTAAAACAAAAACATTCAACAACCAAAACATACATTTCTAAAAGCATCCTCTGATCAGAGATTTATTTAAACCATTTAAACATTCCACAAGTACAAATATGCTGGAATCCATAAAACGTAAGAAAACATCCTAGGGCTCCGTGCCCGTCTACATGCATTTAGGGGAAATAACAAAAGTCAAGAGTCAAGATATAATAAAATGGTCGGAGATGACAAGCAGATTCCATGATCACGGCTCCTCCTTCACCATCCTGTCTCGCGCTTGGTTACCTGTGGAAAACACACGAATAAGGGTGAGTAACGAATTACCCAGTAAGAATCCCCAACCGGGTACAATACGATATACATGATCATCTAGAAGAATGTATGCAAGCTATGAGTACAAACACGTAATAGAGCACATAGCTTAAGTCCACACTTGGACCTCGGATGCCAACTCGGGGTCTTAGTCCGGAAATACCACAACACACTATACGCGCTATACGGGAACGAGTCCCGGCCTCACCGCTGTCATCGGCCGATACGAAAGGTGCACTCGCTCAAGATCCCGAGGAGCTCTCGATCCGCTACAGAATGAGCGTAAGCGCCACCGCATGCTCTCGCAAACTCGGGTGCGGGGTCTAGTGGCAAGCCGCCTGTGTTCGATCACCATGCCTAACTAAATCTCTCGATCGGTGTCACCGACATAGGGGTGTGAGACACGGACACGTGAACTATGTCGGCTGAACCACCGCACTGAGGCTAAGGAACCATCGCGGTAGGCTTACACCAGAAGCGGTCCTTGCCCTAACAGTGGCAATCAAGGGCTACGGCCGAACACGCCGAGGACGTCTTGATCTGCCGGGGGCGAGGCAATGCCAAGTCATCATCCCGACCGTTGGGGCAATTAACGGTTTGCCACCCTCACCCAAGATTGCGGGCGCCACCGTTAGGGTTAGCTAAACCCTAACGGGATCGAGACGGAGTACCATCTCGTGCACGTCCTCGCCGGGGATGCAAGTTACGTTATGCATCCGGCCCGGATGATGCTACCTACCCGAACTCTAAACCATAGCAATAATAACAATTCAATCAATGCAAACCAATACGTGCTCAACAGATACAAGGAACCTAGCATGATACTACGAAGCAAGAACAGATATCGAACATGCCAAAATGGAACAACCTAGCATGGGCTAACATGAGAAACAATACAAGAGTTCGTGCGATCAGAATTGAACGAGCACCTAGGGCTAAACATGCTAGTAATCATACACAGGCATACAAAACAACAATCACAAATATACCGCAGGGGCCCACACAACTCCGGTAAGAAATCCTTACTTGGTGGGAGGCTTCTACACACAAATCCTAAGTCATGGAACAATCCCGAGCTAGAGAGCGGGAACCTAGCAAACCAATAATAATCGGCATCTAAAATGTCTAAACAACAATAGAACGACAAGCTCGGCTCGGGGACTCACGCGGCACGGCGACACGAGCTTGGAGCTGGCAGCAAGGCAAGCGCACGCAGCAGTGGGGCGCAGGCTGCGCGCGCGCCAAACAACAGGTGGCTGGCGCGCAGCCGCGCGCCGCACGGCAGTGCTGGCGCTGGCTGCTGCGCTGCACGCAACACGCACGATGCAGCGGCGAGGACGCCGCGCGCGGCGAGCGCTCGGGCGTGTCGGAGAACAGCTTCGGCAATGGCGCGCGGCGCGCGGCGTCGCGACAGACAGCGACGCGGACGCGGCTGCGCGCGCGGGCAAGCGGCTTCGGCGAAAACCACGCGGCGCGCTGGCGTCGGCGTCTGGCTGCTGGCGCGATCCGCACGATCCGCGAGCGGCGATGGCGTCGCGGGGCTACTTCAACAGATCTGGGCGACTCGTGAGCGATGGCGTCGCGGCGGGGGCTCAACGGATCTGGGCGATCTGGTGCGACGGCAGGGGCTGCTCAACGGATATAGGCGATCTGGTGCGACGGCACGGGCGATCTGGCGTCGCGATCCGGCGGTGGACGTCGCGACAATGGTCTTGGCCGGGCTTCTCTCGGTGGCCGCAATCAACACAAACACACACAACACACCTCTTTTCACTTGGCCAAAAGCACACCAAACGGATGAGAAGAAGAAGAGGAAGATCGATACCTACCCGGAATGATGATGAACGATCCAAGTGAGTGCAAGGATGAAGAATCGGCAAGGGCTATGGAGAGGAGAGCTTGTGCGGCCAAGAGGAGATTTGGAGAAGAAGATGGAATAAACCTAATTTCTATTTCATTTAACCAAATGCACCAAAACTCCAAAATCCAAGGCTAACCATAAAATGGTGCAGAAGAGCAACAAGAGCACCTAATGGCTCAATTGGCACACATCTCCACAAGCTTCCCAGAGACCCGGTTCAAACCCCAGTGCAAAGACAATTCCCTTTTATTTTTACTTTTGCATCAAACCTTGCTCAAACCAAACCACAAACCCCTCCAAAACCTACAAAAACCATCCAATAATTTTAGTAACTGGAAAAGACACAAACGACTCTGACGGCCCGACCAAATTACCAAATTACCCCTAGGGCATACCTGGAAGACCGGGAAGAAAAACCTGGGTCGTTACACTACCACCACCAACTGCTGTACCAAACAGCACGGGAACGGTATACCTCGGCCTCTAAACAGCAGGACATCCCAACACACGGATGATAAACTCAAACCTGGCCAACTGCTTTACTACTAGCAGCACGACTTTCTAATACATCGAGCTCTACAGGCATCCACTTGCCAAATCCGGGCGGCTCCATCAACGCCAACAAACTCAACTGCATAAACCTGCTGATCATGCCCTCCTGGGAACCTCCGGGGCTACAAGAGCTCTGGGGGGGAAAAATGCTTAAACAAACTCTGTCAGTTGGGCTATCTGTGCCCGAGACTCCTCACTACGCGCTACAAACTACGCCTGGGTCTTTGCTCTCTGATAGCTAAAGACCTGCCATCAACCCTCTCATGGCTGGAGCACACTCTGCTCAAGGAGTCATACTCTGAGGCGTGCTAGCCTCTACCCCCTCCTCTAGGCAACTCAACTGCCAGGGCCAACTCTGGCCAACGGGCTAAACAACCCTGGGACGCGGCCTCAACATCAACACGATCAGTCCGGCTCCTCGGTCGGACATGCCAAGCGTCCTGCTCCTCTGAGTGCGATCAACACACTGGCGATCTGCACAAGGCACCTCCACCCTCTCACTAGGGGAGAAACCAACAACTGTGTAAGGACCCGACCCAAGAAACGGTCTCTAACCTAAAGTCCTTACTTAGCATGCATGATTAAGAATATAAAACATCATTCAGAGTCGGAAGTTTAAAAGCTTGCGAGAAACACTTTTAAATAAAGACCATGATTCAATTAAATAAAACGGTAGATGACTGATCAAGACTTTCTTAAAACAATTCAAAGAGAATGGTGCGAGAACATAAAAGCAGTTTAAGTGTTTTCCCTAGGGACCCAAGTCCCACTACATGCTAAAACATAAAAAAAACTACGTGCAACTCAGTCAGTCACCGCCCATGATCATCCAAATTACTCCTCCTAGCCATCCTGCCTCTGTCCCAAGTTACCTGGTGGAAAACCACAGAAAATAAGGGTGAGCAACAAGTTACTCAGTAAGAATCCCCAACCGGGGTACATTACGAAAACATCTCATTTAGCACACCGACATGCAACCATACAAAACTTAAGCGGGAGTAGTTGGATTAACCATGCAACAGTCCTAGGGCTTGCCTACTCAGAGGCTCTTAGCTATCGAACTTCTCCGGGCTCTACATCTAGACGCCCTTCGGGCCTTACACAACCTAATACTCAGTGAGGCCCATCGGGGACTTACACACCTAGGATGCCCATCGGGGACTTACACCTCCAACTCAGTGATGCCCATCGGGGACTTATACACCTAGGATGCCCATCAGGGTCTTACACCTCCGACTCAGTGATGCCCATCGGGGTCTTATACACCTAGGATGCCCATCAGGGTCTTACACCTCCGACTCAGTGATGCCCATCGGGGTCTTATACACCTAGGTTGCCCATCAGGGTCTTACACCTCCGACTCAGTGATGCCCATCGGGGTCTTATACACCTAGGATGCCCATCGGGTCTTACACCTCCAACTCGGTGATGCCCATCGTGTCTTATACACCTAGGTTGCCCATCGGTCTTACACCTCCGACTCGGTGATGCCCATCGAGTCTTATACACCTAGGATGCCCATCGGTCTTACACCTCCAACTCGGTGATGCCCATCGTGTCTTATACACCTAGGATGCCCATCGGTCTTACACCTCCGACTCGGTGATGCCCATCGAGTCTTATACACCTAGGATGCCCATCGTGTCTTACACCTCCGACTCGGTGATGCCCATCGGGTCTTATACACCTAGGTTGCCCATCGTGTCTTACCTTGAGCGGGACCTACACTAGATACCCCTTCTAACTTCTACACTAAACATCTCGGTCTCAACTTAACATGGATTTAACGGCAATCAACGGAAAACATGGATATGCCGGAAGAGGGTACCTAGCATGGTACTAGCGGAACACAATTCAAACACAAACATGAATCAAGGAAGCATGAATCCTATCTAATAGAAACTCATACAATCACGTAAATCGGCATGCTATCAAGGTATTCGCAGGGTCCACACAACCCCGGTAAGAATCCTTACTGGAAAAAGTGGAGGTTATTTATCCCGAATCAACTAACAACCCTCGAGCTTATAAGCGAACTCGAGCAACCTAAACAAGTAGTAAAATATCCTAATTAATAAACAAAGCATCTAGAATCGGGAAGTCCAAAGGGTGGAGGCTCGGGATTTACCAACCGAAGAGGCGCGTGGTCTCGACAAAAGAGGCGGCAACGAACGGCGCGCAGGCGGCGCAGGCGGCGCGCTGCTGCTCGAGTCTTCTTGGGCCGGCGCTGGCGTTGCGTGCAGACAAGGTCTTTGGCGCTCTCGGTGCTTCTTGTGCTGGCGTTGGCTCGGCGCGCGGCAAGGCAGCGACGGCGAGGCGGCCGCGGAGCGACGTCTTCTGCGCGACGCGTGAGGTCGAAAGCTTCTTTGCTGCGCCGGCGGCGGCCGGTGCGCTTCTTTACCGCGGTCGTCTTGGATGCGGCCGACGGAGCGGTGCGTTAGGGCGCCGCGGTGCGAAGCGGCTGGTGCGGGTCGGTGCGCGTGCGTCTGGGCGAGCAGCAGGGCGTCTTGCGGTGTGGGGTGGCGCGATTCTGCGGCGGCAGTGCGATGGGGTGGCTGAGCGCGCGCTGGGCGTTAGCGATGGCTCGGTCTGGCGGCGACGGTGTGGGGGCGAAGACAGGCGGCGCGACGGCGACGTGGGCGGCGGCGCTTGGTGCGTCTTGGCGGCTTGGGGTGAGAGTGAAGGAGAAGGCTAGGGTTTTGGATTCTTTTTCTTTTATTTTCTCCTTCCTTTCCTTTAAATAGACTTGGAAATCTCAAATGACCTTCCCAAGACTCCCCTTCGGGCCCATTGTACGCGCGTTTATTTTTCTTATTTAAACCCAAGCTTCCAAATCCCTTTTAGGCCAAGGGTTCGAGTCCTTCCAACAACTCCTTACAAACTAAAATAAAAGAAAACCTTATTTTATATTTTGTTTGGCAAACCGGTGTTACAATACTCCCTCCTTGGGAGACTTCCGTCCCTAAGTCGCCGCTCCTAAAACAACTCTGGGTAACTCCTTCTCATCTCCCTTCCAACTCCCAAGTAGCTTCCTCAACTCTCTGATTCCGCCACTTTGCACTTTCACTAAATCAATAGCTCGGTTCCTCAAGACTTTCTTCTCAAATGCTAAGATCTTTATGGGTTTTTCCTCAAAGCTCGAGTCATGGTTCAATCTGTAAAGGCTCAAAATCTATGACGTCACGAAGGATCTCGCCACATATTGGCGGAGCATCGAGGCGTGGAACACACTATGCACTGCAGACCAAGGGCGGCGGCAATGCTAACCGGTGAGGCCACAACCCCGATCCTCTCAAGGATCTCGAATGGTCCAACAAACACGGGGCTCGGCTTTCCCTTCCTTCCAAACCTCGAAACTCCACGCATCGGAGCTACCTTAAGGAACACGTCTTTGGCCAATCTCAAATTCCAACTCTCTACGCCCGATATCGGCGTAGCTCTTACCGCTGCTCTGGGGCGGTCGAGATACGAGCTCGATTTTACGGGCGGCCTCATTGGTTAGTTGAAGCAATTCCGGCCTAACACTGCCGGTCACCAACCTCTTCCCGTAAGGCGGGGATCTGCGGCGCTTACCATACAACGCTTCAAACGGTGCCATCCGGATGGTTGATCAAAACTATTGTTGTAGGCAAACTCCATCAAGTATAAATCTTTGGTCCCAACCGCCAGGGAAATCCAATCTGCGCAGCTCGCAAAGATATCCTCTAAGATCCGATTTACCCGCCATCGCCCATCGGTCTGCAGGTGGAAGGTCATCTTTGTAGAGCCGCACTCTGTGCCCAAACCTGCTGAAGGGCCTTCCAAAACCGTGATGTAAAACGGGAATCCCGGTCGGAGATAATCTTAATCGGCACTCAGTGGTATCTCACTATCTGCTCGAGGAATAGTTGTGCCCATCGCTTGCTCTGGTGTGTAGTTTATCCTGCCGGAATGAAATGGGCACACTTAGTCAACCTATCAACGACCACCCAAATTTGAGCATATCCTCTAGGAGTCTGGGCAAACTGAGATAAAATCCATGGTGATCTCCTCCCATTTCCACTGTGGCACTCCGGCGGTTGCAACAAACTGCGGGCTTCTGCTGGGCGCCTTCACTGTTGTGGGTGAGACACCGCCAATGATTTAACTGGGCAATCTCCTCTTCATCCCCATCCACCAAAAATCTGCTTAAGATCTTGGTACATCTTGTTACCCCACAGGTGCCAAGCAAAAGGCGAGTGTGAGCCTCGGTCAACAATTCCGTCTGCGAATACCGTCATCGGTGGGGACACATAGCCGGCCTTTATATCTTAGACCACCATCTGCGAGTATCACGAAATCGAAATCACCGTCACCTGAACCCTCTCATACAAGCTTTTAACTTAGGATCTTTCACCGATCGTCGATAATCCTTTGCCTTATCGAAGGCTATGGATGGTCAATGAGCTACCACAGGGCGTAACATCCCCTAACAACAACTGCTATTTCTGCTCTCTCGAGGTCTTTCCTTATGATACTTTTGGGATTTGCCAACGTTGCGAGATGCGAGGTTTTTCTACTTAGTGCGTCTGCCACCACATTTGCCTTTCGGGGTGATACAGATCTCACGGTCATAATCCTTTACAAGCTCCAACCACCTCCTCTGTCTCATGTTCGAGTCCTTCGAGTGAAGAAATACTTGAGGCTTTGGTGGTCCGAGAAAATCTGAATCTTCTCCCCATACAAGTAGTGCCTCCAAATTTTAAGTGCAAAGACGACCACGCCAACTCCATATCATGAGTTGGGTAATGCTCGCTGTGTGTGGTTTCAAGCGCCTCGGGCGTGCGCTATCACCTTACCGTGTTGCATCGTAACGCATCCCAAACCAAACTTGCTTTGGCATCATCAGACACCACGAAACCCCAGTTCCTGGAACCGCCAAAGACCGATGCGATCGTCAAACTACTCTTTAGCTTAGCAAAACTCTCATCGCACTTCTTATCCCAAACGAAATCGACGCCCTTCCTCGTCAGTCGAGTAAGCGGGGTGGCTATAGCAGAGAAGTTCTTAACAAAGCGGCGGTAATATCCGGCCAGGCCCAGAAAGCTACGAATCTCCGACACGGTCGTCGGTCTGGCCCACGAACTAACAGCCTCTATCTTCGAAGGGTCCACAGCCACTCCCTCCTTAGACACAACGTGTCCCAGAAAAGCTACCTCCTCAAGCCAAAAGTCACACTTTGAGAACTTCGCATAGAGCTTATTCTCGCGCAAGGCTGCCAAAATCTGCCTTAGGTGCGAGGCATGGTCCTCCTTAGATTTAGAGTACACAAGAATGTCATCTATGAACACGATGACAAAGCGGTCCAAGAACGCCTTGAACACTCTGTCCATCATGTCCATGAATGCACGGTGGGGCGTTAAGTAAGTCCGAAGGACATGACTACGAATTCATAATGCCCATACCTCGACTGACGAGCGCCGTCTTGGGAATATCCGCATCCCGAATCCTCAATCGGTGGTAGCCCGACCTCGAGTCAATCTTCGAGAACACACAAGCTCCTGGAGTGGGTCAAACAGTCATCGATCACGAGGCGTGGTACTTGTTCTTAATGGTTACCTTGTTCGGCTCCATAATCGATGCATAGACGCGCGATCGAGCCATCCTTTTTCTTAACAAGCGGCACGGGTGCTCCCCACGAGGACACACTCGGCCTAATAAACCCTCTGTCAAGCAACTCCTGCACTTTGTTCCTTTAACTCTTTTCACTCTGCTGGCGCGCCATGCGATAAGGAGCTTTTGAGATAGGCGGCGAGTCCCGGCTCAAGCTCTATTGAGAAGTCCACCTCTCTCTCGGCGGGCGGGTAACTCTTCGGGAAAACATCACGCAAACTCTTGCACTATGGGCACTGCTCGACGGATGGCGGGTCACGGTTCTCCCAGTCATCTTAGCTAAGAAACCCCAAGCTCCTCGTGCCAACAAACGACGAGCTTTAAGCTGCTGAAATCACCAGCGGACACACCCCACTCGGGTGCCCCGAAATTTAAAGGTAGGCCTATCGGCGGCTGAACACCACCTCCTTACAACGGCGATCAATCATCGCGTGGTTATCGGCTAACCAATCCATGCCGAGGATCACATCAAAACCGCTCATAGCTAACACTATGAGGGTAACTGCAGAGTGCAGTCGGATATCATGTATCAGACCATCCCTCCTACCTTCAGCTGCTTGACATACTAATTCCCGAGGGAGTAGCGACGGACAACTCAAAACCTAGAGGCTCTAAATTCATGCAAGCAAGCTCGGCAAAAGCAGCGAGAAACAAGCGAATGGGTGGAACCCGAATCAAACAACACAAAGGCGAGGTGATCAAGAACTAGGAGCGTGCACGCCATGCTGCGGTCCGGTTCTCTCGACCTCTGGCGAGTCGTAGCATACACCCTCCCTTCTTGCTTGAAATTGGCCGAGCCACAATCGCTCTCTGGTTGCAATGCCGGGCTTGATGCCCCTCCTTACCACGATTATAGCGAGCTCTGGGGTTTCCACCACAAGGTCCCCAATCTTTGCTTCCCACGGGATCTACAATACGGTGGCGGCCTCCTATGCCACGATGGCGAGGCCGATCCGATTCTGGTCCCGATCTTTGGTCTCTGCCGTGATAAGAACTCGGCGGCGTGGCCGCCCCCGACCATGACCCCACGAGTCAAACTTTAAGCTTCGGCACGAGAACACTGGGGCCTTCTGCACTATGGTGCTAACAACCTGCTCTGGAGGGTACTTCCCGTCATAGATCGTTGCCAACTGTACTGCCTTGGCAAAAGTCTCTGGGGCCTGTGCCCTAACGTCCTGAGACACTCCCTGTCTCAAACCCGCAATAAACTTCACGATTTTTAGTTCCGGGTAGCAATCAACTGTGGCGCGAAGTATCCATATTCCGAGAACTTCTTCTCGTACACCTCGATTGGGTCAGACCCCTGCTTAAGGTTTGAAAACAGCTCAATCATCTTTTCTTGGGCTTCTTCACTGATAAACTTCGCCTTGAACTCAGCTTTGAAAAACTCCCGGTGGCGGTGGAGACCAGTAGGTCTCTCACTTAAGGTAGAATCCCACCACCACTTAGTTTGTGCAGGCTAATACATGGGTGCACATCGAGCTCATTGCACCTCGGACACTCCATTACCATAAACGTATATTCTAACTCCGCAATCCATGTGGCGGCTACCAGCGGTTCTCGAGCGCTAAACTTCTCCGCTTCCATTTCACAAAATCCTTGACCACTTGCCTAGATCCTCGGCGCATACGCCATAACGGCCTCATTCACAATTGGCTCTGCGGGCTGGCGGTCTTGGTGGCATCGCTGCAGTCCTCTCTTGAAACAACTCGGTCATTTCTGCAGTATGCGGGCCGCGGGACTCCTCCTCTGCGTAGCTAACAAAGCTTGCGTTTGACTCTCTGCTCGGCCCTGCTGGTCGGCCAACAATCCAACCACAAGAGCCCTCATAGACTCCACAAAAGCGGCTCCGTGTAGTCTCTCGAGACCCGCTTGCCCCTACACCCTCTCCGGGCAACACGGTTGAGGGCACGATGATGGCCTCACCTCGGCATCGGCTTGGGACGAGGTCCCTCCGGTGTCGAATCGTCACGAATGCCTGGGTGGTCGGCCTCGAGCCTCCTGCCCTCTACGAGTGGTGGCATACCGAAAATCTACAGCCAAACCAACAACTTCGGGTCGAACACATCTTTTCCGACTCTACAACAACAAGTCATGTACATGCAAGGTGCAACCGGCATTATAATTCTTAACCCTTAATTTAAAACTTACGGACATACACGATGGTGGCGGGCGTGATGATCATGGAAAACAACCTACAAGCTGCGAGTCGATCTCTGAGAACCTATAACTCGAGCTCACGATACCAAGCTGTAAGGACCCGACCCAAGAAAGCGGTCTCTAACCTAAAGTCCTTACTTAGCATGCATGATTAAGAATATAAAACATCATTCAGAGTCGGAAGTTTAAAAGCTTGCGATAAACACTTTTTAAATAAAGACCACGATTCAATTAAATAAAGCGGTAGATGACTGATCGGTACTTTCTTAAAACAATTCAAAGAGAATGGTACGAGAACATAAAAGCAGTTTAAGTGTGTTTTCCTAGGGACCCAAGTCCCACTACATGCTAAAACATAAAAGAAAACTACGTGCAACTTCAGTCACCGTCCATGATCATCCAGTAGCCTCCTCCTAGCCATCCCGCCTCTGTCCCAAGTTACAGGTGAAAACCACGAGAAAATAAGGGTGAGCAACAAGTTACTCGATAAGAATCCCCAACCGGGTACATTACGAAAACATCTCATTTAGCACACCGACATGCAACCATACAAAACTTAAGCGGGAGTAGTTGGATTAACCATGCAACTTGATCCTGAGGCTTGCCTACTCGAGGCTCTTAGCTATCGAACTTCTCCTGCTCTACATCTAGACGCCCCAGGGCCTTACACAACCTAATACTCGGTGAGGCCCATCGAGGACTTACACACCTAGGATGCCCATCGAGGACTTACACCTCCAACTCGGTGATGCCCATCGGGGACTTATACACCTAGGATGCCCATCGGGTCTTACACCTCCGACTCTCGGTGATGCCCATCGGGGTCTTATACACCTAGGATGCCCATCGGGTCTTACACCTCCGACTCGGTGATGCCCATCGAGTCTTATACACCTAGGTTGCCCATCGGTCTTACACCTCCGACTCGGTGATGCCCATCGGGGTCTTATACACCTAGGATGCCCATCGAGGTCTTACACCTCCAACTCGGTGTGATGCCCATCGGTCTTATACACCTAGGTTGCCCATCGGTCTTACACCTCCGACTCGGTGATGCCCATCGAGGTCTTATACACCTAGGATGCCCATCGGTCTTACACCTCCAACTCGGTGATGCCCATCGGTCTTATACACCTAGGATGCCCATCGGTCTTACACCTCAGACTCGGTGATGCCCATCGGTCTTATACACCTAGGATGCCCATCGGTCTTACACCTCAGACTCGGTGATGCCCATCGGGTCTTATACACCTAGGTTGCCCATCGGGTCTTACCTCAGGCGGGACCTACACTAGATACCCCTTCTAACTTCTACACTAAACATCTCGGTCTCAACTTAACATGGATTTAACGGCAATCAACGGAAAACATGGATATGCCGGGAAGAGGGTACCTAGCATGGTACTAGCGGAACACAATTCAAACACAAACATGAATCAAGGAAGCATGAATCCTATCTAATAGAAACTCATACAATCACGAAATCGGCATGCTATCAAGGTATTCGCGAGGTCCACACAACCGGGTAAGAATCCTTACCGAAAAAGTGGAGGTTATTTATCCCGAATCAACTAACAACCCTCGAGCTTATAAGCGAACTCGAGCAACCTAAACAAGTAGTAAAATATCCTAATTAATAAACGACATCTAGAATCGGGAAGTCCAAAGGGTGGAGGCTCGGGGATTTACCAACCGAAGAGGCGCGTGGTCTCGACAATGAATGAGCGACAGCGAACGATCGCGGCGCAAGCGCAGCGGCGCTGCTGCTCGCGTGCTGCTTCTTGTGCTGGCGTTGCGTGCGCAAGCAAGGTCTTTGGCGCTGCTCGCTCGCTTCTGTGGCTGGCGTTGGCTCGGCGCGGCAAGGCGGCAAGCGAGCAGACGCGGGCACCGCGGCGGAGCGGCGTCTTTGCGGCAGCGAGGTCGAAATCTTCTTCTGCGCCGAAGAAGCGGCCAGGTCTTATTCTTTACCGCGGTCGTCGCGGATCTGGCCGGACGGAGCGCGCAGTGCGTTAGGGCGCGCACGGTGCGAGCGGCTTTGGTGCGGGTCGGTCGCGGTGCGTCTGGGCGGAGCGGCGGGCGTCTGCGGCGGTGTGGTGGGCGGGCGGTTGCGGCGCCGGTGCGATGGGGTGGTGGCGAGCGGCCCGGGGCGTTAGCGATGGCTCGGTCGCGGCGACGGAGTGTGGGGCGAAGATCGGCGGCGCGACGGCGACGTGGCGGCACGTGCTTGGTGCGTCGCGGCGGCTTGGGGTGAGAGTGAAGGAGAAGGCTAGGGTTTTGGATTCTTTTTCTTTTATTTTCTCCTTCCTTTCCTTTAAATAGACTTGGAAATCTCAAATGACCTTCCCAAGACTCCCTTCTTCGCCCCCACTGACGCGTTTATTTTCTTTATTTAAACCCAAGCTTCCAAATCCCTTTTTAGGCCAAGGGTTCGAGTCCTTCCAACAACTCCTTACAAACTAAAATAAAAAAAACCTTATTTTATATTTTCTTGAAAACCGGCTGTTACAAATCGGGCCACAAATGGCCTAAGGGAGTCTAATCTCTGCCTCCCTCTGAGTGCGATCGACACAATCGCGATCTGCACACAAAGCATAAATGATGGCCCACACCGGGCTCTCACCGCTCAACAAACTGCTCGCGACTGCGGAAGTTGGCATGATGGCTCTCTAAGCCCAAACCAACAACGAGTCGAACACCTTTCGTCTCCGCTCCACAACTCTACACAGGCATAAAAGCTAGAAGAAAAGTATTGTAAATTCTTACCCTTAACTTAATTGAACTCGGACAAACTGGCGGCCGTGGAGGAGTCTTGATGATCATGGGAAAAACAACCTACAAAGCGGGTTAGTCTCTGAGAATCTATGACTCGTGCTCACGATACCCACTTGTAAGAACCATTTGTAACAACCCGACCCAAAACATGGTCCTAAACACAGGTTCTCACTCGAAGATGCAAGTTAAATATGATAACAAGCGGTTTAGAGCTCATATTTAAAAACCTTTCAAAACATATGAGAAGGGGCCCTTAAAACATAACCAACAATTTTCATTTAAAACAATCCAACAAAGTAAAACAACTTTGCGGTGTTTAATAAAATGTACAATACAATTTAAGCAACGTTTTAAACAATGTTCCCCTAGGACTCCTGTCCATCTACATGCTGAATAAACAATGCAATAATAAAAGACAGAGTGCCAGCGGTTCCCCATGATCAATCAGCTCCCTCCACTAGCCCTCCTAGTGTTGTCCCAAGTTACTTGAAAGATAAATAAGGGTGAGTATAAACATACTCAGTAAGAATCCCCAACCGGGGTACAATACGATACATCAGTCATCTAGCACCTCAACATGCAAGCAAACAACTATCAACACAGATCATAGCCCAACGAGCTCATAAAACAAGATCTGGAAACATCGGAAGTCTCTTACTTTCGGAATCATCGGAAGTCTCCTACTTCTGGCCTAATGATTGGTTCTCATAACCAATCCCGGGACATCTCCAAGGGTCTTTCTCCCTCGGCCAATTGATCAGCTCAAAAACCGATCCCAAAGATGTCCGACACCTTCGAGGGTCTTTCTCCCTCGACCAATTGATTAGCTCAAAAGCCAATCCCAATGGGTGTCCTCAAGGGCCTCCTTGCCCTCGCTAACAATCTGGACTATCGGGAGAGTACCCGAAGTCCGCTCTAAACCGGAAGGAACCGGTGTACTCACGAACATTAACCCGGGGAGCTCTCCGAGCCGGCGACTAACGCAGCGTGCGCGCGCACACCGCATGCTCATCTGCAACCGGGCGTAAATGCGGGGCCTAAGGGCAAACTACGTGGGTCGTGCACGCATGCCTAAAGACTCGGAGCGGTGTCACCGAACACGATGGTCGAGGCCCTCGGCACTCATCATGCGGCACTGTACCACCGACACGAAGCTAAGAACCGGCCAAGGCGGGCTTGCACCGTTGGCGGGGTTCCGCTCTAGCAGAGCTACAAACTAGGCTTATGCCGATGTGGTAGCTACATCCACATCGGCCGCCGGGGAAGCGAGCATGCGTTATGCTTCGCTCTACTCCCGACCGGTGGGGACAAAGTGCGTTATGTCCGCTCTCTCACCTCTGGATGATGACAAACCCTACTACACTATCTACGAATCTGAGTAAATCAATGATTCTGGCTAGCAAGCAATGACCGACATCAATCACATTTACCTAGCATGATACTACAACTTAAGCAGGAATCACAAGCATGATGGAAGAACAAACCTAGCATGGCACTAACATGTAAAATCAACAAACATGCTAGCAAGAGATCAAACAAAGCTGCCTATCACTATAATGCTCATAACAATCAGCAAACATACAAGGCACAATCGAGATATATCGCAGGGTCCACACAACCACGGTAAGAAATCCTTACCTGGGACAAGCAGAAAATAATCACAAATCAACCAAGCAATCCTCGAGCCTCTAATCGAACCAAACAGCCTAAACATCAAATAAAGCAGCCAAATCACATACATAAACAACCCAAATAAATCAACAACCAGCAGCGAACAAAACAGGGCCCAACGAAGAAAAGACTCAGGAAATACCATCCGAGAAGCCACAAGGCTCGGGCCAAGCCAACACATGTAAAGACCCGACCCAAAAGGGGCTCTAAATGGGCCTTTACCCCAATGCATGTATTCAAAATAAAAGACATTATGAAAAATACATTTCGGATCCCAAGTAAAAACAGAAACATTCAATACATCAAAACATACATTTCTAAAAGCATACTCTGATCAGAGATTTATTTAAACCATTTAAACATTCCACAAGTACAAATATGCTGGAATCCATAAAACATAAGAAAGCATCCTAGGGCTCCGTGCCCGTCTACATGCATTCAGGGGAAATAACAAAAGTCAAGAGTCATGATATAATAAAATGGTCAGAGATGACAGCAGGATTCCATGATCACAACTTCTCCTTCACCATCCTGTCTCCTTGATTACACTGTGGAAAACCACGAGAATAAGGGTGAGTAACGAATTACCCAGTAAGAATCCCCAACCGGGTACAATACGATATACATGATCATCTAGAAGAATGTATGCAAGCTATGAGTACAAACACGAGAGCGGAGCACATAGCTAAGTCCACACTTGGACCTCGGATGCCAACTCGTGGTCTTAGTCCTAAAAATACCACAACACACTATACGCTCTATCACGGGAACAAGTCCCGGCCTCGGCTGTCTCGACGATACGAAAAGGTGCACCGCTCAAGATCCCGAGGAGCTCTCCATCGGCGCTGTAATGAGCGTAGCGCGCCGCACCGCATGCTCTTGCAAACTCGGGGTGCCGGTCTAGTGGCAAGCGCCCGTGTTCGATCACCATGCCTAACTAAATCTTTGGATCGGTGTCACCGACATAGGGGTGTGAGACACGGACACGTGAACTATGTCACTGCTGTACCACACGCACGAGGCTAAGGAACCGGTCGTGGTAGGCTTACTCCGTGAAGCGGTCCTTGCCCTAACAGTGGCAATCAAGGGCTACGCCCAACACGCCGAGGACGTGCCGATCGCCGGGGCGAGGCAATGCCAAGTCATCATCCCGACCGTTGGGGCATTTAACGATGCGCCACCTCACCCAAGATTGCGGGGCGGTAGTTAGGGTTAGCTAAACCCTAACGGGATCGAGAACGAGTACCATCTCGTGCGTCCACTGTCGGGGATGCAAGTTACGTTATGCATCCGCCCGGATGATGCTACCTACGAACTCTAAACCATAACAATAATAACAATTCAATCAATGCGGTCCAATATGTGCTCATGAGATACAAGGAACCTAGCATGATACTACGAAGCAAGAACAGATATCGAACATGCGAGAATGGAACAACCTAGCATGGGCTAACATGAGAAACAATACAAGAGTTCATGCCATCAGAATTGAAATGAGCACCTAGGGCTAAACATGCTAGTAATCATACACAGCATACAAAACAACAATCACAAATATACCGCAGGCCCACACAACTCCGGTAAGAAATCCTTACCTTGGTGGAGGCTTCTACACACAAATCCTAAGTCTGCGAACAATCCCGAGCTAGCGGCGGGAACCTAGCAAACCAACAATAATCGGCATCTAAAACGTCTAAACAACAATAGAAACAACAAGCTCGGCTCAAAGGGAACTCACGCGGCGCGGCGACCACGAGCTTGGAGCTGCAACAAGCCGGCACGGCAGCGGTGGGCGCAGTCTGTATACCGCACACGCAGTGGCTGGCGCTGCCGCGCAGCCGCCGCACGGCACGGCACGGATGCACGGCAGGGGCAGCCTTGCGCGCGCGAAGGTCTGGACGTCGGCGGGCGGCGGCTTCGGCGAAGACGCTGCGGCCGCGTGGCGTGCGACGGCGACGCGGACGCGGTGGCGCGCGGCGGCGGCTTCGGGCAAAGGCGCGCGGGCGCTGGCGTCTGGCGTCTGCTGCTGCGCGCGATCTGGCACGACGACGAGCGATGGCGTGCGGGAGGCTGCGACGGTGGATTCTGGCGCGACTTGGTGAGCGATGGCGTGCGGGAGGTCTGCGACGGTGGATCTGGCGCGACCTGGTGAGCGATAGCTTGCGGGAGGTCTGCGACGGTGGATCTGGCGCGACTTGGCGAGCGATGGCGTGCGGGCGATCTGGCGAAGCTGCTGTCCGGCATGGCGTGCGGCAGGGGCTGCTTCAACAGATCTGGGCGAGGGGCCGGGCAGGGCGGCGATGATGGTCTGGGCCGCTTCTCTCTCGGTGGTGCAAACCACACAACACACACAACACTCTACTTCTTACCTTCGACCAGCATCAATAACCAAATGAGAAGATGAAGAGGATGAAGACTTACCCGGAATGATGATGATCGAACCCAAGGAGATGCAAGGGAAAGAAGAATCGGCAAAGGCTTTGGAGAGGAAAAGCTTGTGCGGCCAAGAGGTGATTTGGAGAAGAAGATGGAATAAACCTAATTTCTATTTCATTTAACCAAATGCACCAAAACTCCAAAATCCAAGGCTAACCATAAGATGATGCGGGAAGAGAGCAATAAGAGCACCTAATGGCTCAATTGGCACACCTCTCCACAAGCTTCCCGAGACCCGGTTCAAACCCCAGTATGCGACACAATTTCCTTTATTTTTACTTTTGCATCAAACCTTGCTCAAACCAAACCACAAACCCCTCCAAAGACCTACAAAAAACCATCCAATAATTTTAGTAATCGAAAAGACACAAACGACCACGACGGCCCGACCAAATTACCAAATTACCCCTAGGGCATACCTGGAAGACCGGAAGAAAAACTGGTCGTTACAATACATCACAAGCAGTGCCGGCGCAGCGCGGTAGCTACCGACACGGCTGCTGGGGCGCGCGACACGGCTGCCCAGGCGGGCCCAGCGAAGGCGCGCCGCAACAGACACTTCGCGCGACAGATCTGGGCACACGAGGGGAAGCGGCGGCGGCGACGCGATGTGGGCGAGATCTGCGAGGGCGAGCTTCGGATCTGGGCGTCAGTGCGGCGACGCGCTATCTCGGCGGCGCGCGCGATCTGGCGCGCGCGAGGGCTGGGCCAGTGCGGCGATCTTTGAGGCTGCGGCGGCGGCGTGCAAATCTGGTCGGCTCCAGCGGTGGCGCTACTGGCGTGCAACAACTCGGGTGAAAAGTGCGGCTAGGTCGGGGGAGAGAGAGAGAGAGAGAGAAAAGAGAAAAAGAAAAGGAAAAAGAAAAATAAAAAGAAAAGGAAAATTGGTTTGGACAAAAGGGAAAAATAAAAGAAAAGGGAAATAAAAGGAAAAATGGGATTTTATCCTCCTTTCCATCCTTAACCAATTTTCTTTCCAAATTTAAATAAGTCTTAAAGTCCTTAAATCCCATTTCCCGGCTTCCTCCTTCGAGACCCGACTGAAGCAACCTTTCCAAACAACAAAACTCACTGAAATCAACCTCCCAAACAAATCATCAAAGGCCGGCTCGAATCCCGAAGGAAACACCCAAACAACCATCATTTTGCCCAAAACCCAAATCACAACCGAACTCCCAAACGAAAAGCCCAAACATCTCGGGACTCACATGACCCACAACAAACAAGCCTCAACAAAGGCGGGAGCTGCGCTCAAGCCCCGAAAATCCACAAATCCTGCCCGGGGAGCAAAGAGACCAAAATACCCCTAAGGGTCAAAACAGCTCTAACGGCCCAACCGAACCACTGAATCTGAACCGGAAGCACCTCGAGAACTGGAATAGAAAACTGGGTCGTTACATCTGGTGAGGCTCCCCACAACCTAGGGTTCCTCCGATCACCCTCCGACACACACAGCCGTCAAACGGTCTAACAGGACAAGCGGCTACACGGAACAACTCTCTCTCCAAAGCATCTCAACTATCTTTGGCGCGCTCCAACTCCTCGAAAAACCAAGAAGACCAGAAATACTACAGAATGTGTCAGCTTCCAACTCAAGCATCGACCACATCGTAGCTTCTACCCAGGGTAGGGATCCGATCAACACTCTTAGCAAAGACGGAAAAAAACTATGCGGCTTTGCTACCACTGCCCTTGTTCAGTTCCAACTGAACTCCAACCATCGATCAACAAGAAATTCCTCTACCCAGGTCAAAGGCCAACTAGCATAACTTGCCTAAGCAACAACCCGGCTACAAGCACGGTATCCTTACGATCAAAATTAGGGCACTTGCCAAGAACTAAAGCCCTAACACCTCAAGGACTGAGCACTAGTTTCTCAACACGAACCTTTCGTGGTTCCCAAAACATATCCCACTGAACGAGCTACACAAAAGTACACTGGCGTGCACAGCTCCAACTTGATTCCTTAAGATCCAACACGAACTCTAACACAAGGCAACCTTTGCCTCCAAAAAGAGCCACAACTAGCAAGGGAGCAACAAGAGTTCAAACCCACTCGAGTTCAACACACCACGAAACGCCACATTGGCCAACTCACTCTACAAGAGCATAACCACACCAAGCTAACAACCTCATACCAATGTGTCCACCAAATGTGCTCCGCACAATCCATCCAACACATGGCTCCCACGCTGGACCAACCACGAATCATCGATGCCAACTCTACTCGTACCAAGGAAACGCAAGGGTAGTCGAATCACTCGACCAACAAACTGGCTCACAAGGCCACAACACAAGTGTAACGGCCCAGTTTTCTATTTCGGGTACCCAGGTGATTTCGGGTCATTATTCGGATGTTCGGATGGGCCGTTAGAGCTGTTTTAACCTTTAAGGGTATTTTGGTATTTTGCTCCCCGGTCAGAGGTTGAGGATTTTCAGGGCTTCAGGGTCATTTCGGCCTTCGTTGAGACTTGATTAATGTTGGTTGCAAGACCCAAGGAGTTTGGGTTAGTTGATTAGAAGTTCGGAGACATTCCGGTTGATAGCAAAATTAATTGGAATTTAATTGGTCCCATTGGGATTTGAACCCTTGCCCTAATGGTGAAATTGGAGTTTTTAGAAAAAGAAGGTTTAGTTAAAAAGAAAAGAATTTCTTTAGCCGGGACCCGCAAGAGAAAGCCTTGGAAGGGATTTTAGACCCATTTAAATTAGGAAAAGGAAAGAAAATCCTATTCCCCTTGTTTTGGGAAAATCTCTCTCTCTCTCTCACTCTCTCTAGCCGACCTCACCAAGAAACCCTAGCCGCCTAGCCGCACCCCGCTCGGCCACTTTCAGCCCGAGCGCACCAGCGGCCAGTTTGCCAGCCCAGCGCGCACGAGCGGCCCAGCCGTCCAGCCAGCGCACAGCACGGTCGCGCCAGCCACACGCCCACGCGCCCGGCCGCGCGTACAGCCATGCCCGGCGTGCCCAGCCGCCTCCGCCTCGCCCAGCCAGGCAGCGTCGCGCCGTTCCGCACCGAGACGCCCGAGCCGCGCCTGCGCCCGCGCGCGCGCGTCGCCCACCTCTCGCCTGACGCTGCCGCCCCGCGCGCGCGCGCGCTCCAGCACCATCGCGTCTGCGTGCGTGCCGTGCCGCCCATCCGCGTCTGCGTGCGCCCGTGCCGCTTCGTCGCGTCCGCGCCAGCGCCCCTCCTCCTCCTGTCGCGACGCGCGCAACCCAGCGCCAGCGCCCTTCCCCTGCCGCGCCAGCACGCCCAGCAGCGCCCGATAGCGCCCAGCAGCGCCCAGCGCCCAGTGCCAGCGCCAGCGCCCAGCGCCCAGCGCCCAGTGCCAGCGCCCAGGGCCCAGCGCACCACTGCTTGTCGCTTGCGGACGGACGGCTGCCTTGCCGTCGCGGGTTGGGGCGTGGCCTTGTGTCTTCTCGATCGGTAATTCGAGACTTTTTCCTTTGGGCCCTAGGGTCATTGGCATTTTTATTTAATTAGGTTGTTTTTATTAAAATGCTTAGGTTGCTCGGTTTCGCTTTAAAGCTCGAGGGTCATTATTAGAGTGTGAAGGTTATTTCTGCTCGTTTCCAGGTAAGGATTCCTTACCGTGGTTGTGTGGACCCTGCGATGCTTTCTTGAATGTGCCTTATATGCATGTTTACTTTTATGGACATGATTAGTGGATAGGAATGACTTGTGATTGCATTCCCGCTAGCATGTTTGCTTGTTTGTACATGTTAGTGCCATGCTAGGATTGTTCTTCCAAATGCTTGAGATTCCCGCTTTAAGTTCGTAGTATCATGCTAGGTTATGTATGATTGATGATGATTATGTATGTTTAGCCAGAATCGTTTACTCTATACTCTAGCTAGTGTGTTAGAAATTTTGTCATCATCTAGAGGTGAGAGCGGACATAACGTACCTTGTCCCCACCGGTCGGGAGTAGAGCGAAGCATAACGTACATTGCTTCCCCGGCAGCCGATGTGGATTTAGCTACCACATCGGCATAAGCCTAGTTTGTAGCTCGCTAGAGCGGAACCACGCCAACGGTGCAAGCCTGCCTTGGCGGTTCTTAGCTTCGTGTCGGTGGTACAGCCGCACAGATGATAGTCCGAGGGCCTCGCACTCTCGTGTTCGGTGACACCGTTTCCGAGTCTTAGGCATGCGTGCACGGCCCGCGTAGTTTGCCCTTAGGCCCCGCATTTACGCCGGTTGCGAGAAGAGCATGCGGTGTGCGCGCGCACACGCTTTAGTCGCCGGCTCGGAGAGCTCCCGGCTAATGTTCGTGAGTACACCGTTCCTTCTGTTTAGAGCCGGACTTGGGTACTCTCCCGATAGTCCAGTTTATAGCGAGGGTAAGAGGCCCTTGAGGACACCCATTGGGATTGGCTTTTGAGTGATCATATGGTCGAGGGAGAAAGACCCTCGAGGGTGTCGGACATCTTTGGGATCGGTTTTGAGCCGATCAATTGGCCGAGGAGAAAGACCCTCGGAGATGTCCCGGATTGGTTATGAGAGCCAATCATTAGGCGGAAGAAAGAGACTTCCGAGGATTCCAGATTCGCCTTGTAAGCTCATTGAGCTATGATCCGTGTTGGTAATCGCACATGTATACTAGGGTGCTAGATGATTGAAGTATCGTATTGTACCCGGTCGAGATTCTTCTTGAGTATGTTTATACTCACCCTTATTTCTGTGGCTTTCCACGGTAACTTGAGACAACACCGGGACGGCTAAGCGGAGGAGCCGATTGATCATGGGAGCCGCCGGCACTCTGTCTTTATTGTTTGCATATTTGTTCAAAGATGTAGATGGACAGAGTCCTAGGGAAACATTATTAAAAGTTGTTTGAACTGCTTTTGAATGTTTTATATATATATCTTGGCTGAGCTTGTTTTACTTCGTTGGTTTTCTTAAACAAAATCTGTTGATTATGTTTTAAGCATTCCCGTTCTAAAAGTTTTTAAAGGTTTTAAATATGAGCACTAAACCGCTTGATGAAATATTTAACTTGCATGCCGAGTGAGAACCTAGGTTTAGGACCGTATTTAGGGTCGGGTTCTTACAGATTGGTATCGAGCACGAGTCATAGATTCTCAGAGACTAACTGCTTTGCGGTGTTGTTGCCCCCATGATCATCGATGACTCATGGCCGTCGAGTTTGTCCGAGTTCATTAAGCTAAGGGTTTTATTTTACAATCTCGCATCTAGTATACATGTGTTACCCTTGTTTGGCGCGGAGAGCCCAGCGTGGGCTAGGTTTTATGCTTTGTGCGGATCGCCGGTGTGTCGATCGCACCCAGCAGGGAGGTAGACCTTAGACTCCGTAGGCCATTTGTGGCCCCGCTGTGGTTCTCCCCTAGTGAGAGGTGGAGGTGCTCGTGCAGATCGCTAGTGCGTGGATCGCACTCGAGGAGCAGGGGCGCTTGGCATGTCCGATCGAGGAGTTGGACCGTTTGTATGGATGTTGAGGCCGCGTCCCGGTTGTTTATCCCGTTGGCGAGTTGGCCCAGGCGATTGAGGTTCCTAGAGGAGGGGGTAGAGGCTAGCACGCCTTAGAGTGAGACTCCTTGAGCAGTGTGCTCCACCATGAGGGAGTTGATGGCGTGTCTTTTAGCTAACAGAGAGCGGAGACCCAGCGCGCAGCTTGTAGCGCGTAGTGAGGAGTCTTGGGCATAGATAGCCCACTGGTAGAGTTTATTTAGGAGACACCCCTCCTTGTAGTTCCAGTAGCCGGAGGTTCCCTGGAGGGCTTGATCGGCGAGTTTATCTTTGATAAGATAGTTGGCGTTGATCGAGCCGCCGAGTTCGGCAAGTGGAAGCTGTGTAGAGCTGGATGTTTTGAGACCTCATCGCTAGTAGCAAGGTGGTTGGCCAGATCGAGTTTATCATCCAAGTGTTGGGATGACTCGGTGTTCAGAGGCCGACGACCTAATGTTCGAGGTTGTGGCGTGCGCCGCTGGTGTTGCTTGATGCGGTGGTGTGGTGGTGGAAGTCCCCATGAGAGGCGGACCAGCAGAGTCTCCACCACCCACCCTGTCGATTGGCAAGTCGCCAAGTTAGTAGCTTTTGAGGAAGATGTAGAGACATCTTGTCCTCCCGCAAGCCCGTAGTCGTTTTGCGGCCCGGTTCTTTTAGTACCCTCGTAGCCGGGGGTAGTGTGGAGGTTGCTTGTCACGACTTAATCCGTCCGTGGTTTTCACTGGCTATTAGAGAGAAGCACCTTCTGTTAGCATGTTCCGTGTGTGAGCTAGGTGCCGCCACCCGAGGGTTGGCTTGAGTATTCGTTGAGCATCGAGTGGGATGCGGGAGTGGGCCTTGGCTTGTCTCATTTGGACGTGATGTCGAGAGTAGTCTACTCGATTGTTGAGACTCTTGTGTTGAGTGCCATTGCCCCGCCACCGGAGTGTGACCTTCCCTACCCTCGTGAGTGGCTTAAAGCCCGTAAAGGGATGTTTGTGTTGTAGAGGAAGAAGTGCTGTTGGCACCAAGCTTTGAGAGGAGGCCTAGATTCGGGCCGGTTGGCACTTTTTGTGCGGTGGTTCCGAGGACACGCCTCAAGTTTAGCATCCCCACTAGCCTTGTACCCATTTTTCCAAGTTGCATCTGTTTGGATTGCTTAAGAGATCTAGCTCGGTGGTAGTCGAGAAACTACAAGTGTGAGGTTGTTTGAGGGAAAGTAGGAGCTTTTCGCGGTCACCGAGAGTTGGGTACAAAGGATGCCGTTGGTTGTTAAGGGCTAGCGCGTCGAGATCTCGCGCCTATGTTGTGGGCTTGTGAGCCGGTTGAATGGTAGTGTGATTCCATTACCCTTGGAGTTACCCTATTATGAGTAGGGTTGGCATCGATGATGCGTGGTTGACCAGTGTTAGAGCCGGGAGTTGGATGGTTGAGTGGAGCATTTAGTGGGCACATTGGTATGTGGTATGTCAGATTGGTGTAGTTATGCTCTTGTAAGAGTGAGTTGACCAATGTAGCTTTTAAGTGGTGAGTTGACCCCGAGTGGTCCAGAACTCTTGTTGTTCCTTTGCTAGTTGTGGCTCTATTGGGAGGAAGAAGGCGCCTTGTGTAAGAGTACTTGTTGGTTTGGATCTTAAGGAACCAAGTTGGAGCCAGTACACGCCAATGTACTTTTGTGTAGCTCGTTCCGTGGTGTATTTTTCAAGAACCACGAGAGGTTTCGGGTTGTGAAACCAAAGGTGCTCGATTCCCGAGGAGTTAGGACTTTAGTTCTTGGCAAGTGCCCTAGCCTTGGTTGAGAGGCTACCGTGCCGGTAGCCGGGTTGTTGGGTAGGATTGTGTGGAGCATCGCCCGTGCTTGCTACAGATGTGGCAAGGAAGAGCTTTTGGCCAGCACAGTTGAGATGCTGTAGGGAGACGTGCTCGTGTAGCCGCTGTCGGTTAGACCGTTTGACGACGGTGTGAGTCGAGAGGCGATCGGAGGAACCCCGAGTTGTGGAGAGCCTCACCAGAGCTCAGTCGGACCCGAGCGGTGTTCCTCGGTTGAGTTGCTTTGATGCTTGTTGTCCTGTTAACAAGCTAGAGTCGTTCTTAGTAACCCCACGTTGATTTTCGTAATTCTTAGCGAGGTGGTGCTTGGTGTTGACCAAGGTTTGGTCCCCATGTTGTTTTGTGAGCTAGCTCGGTTCGAGCAAGCGAGCGTTGCCCCGAGGACTTGTTCCTAGTCGTAGTTTTGGGAGTTGGCCTCCCCAGCGGCTGAGTAAGTACCGCTAGTGCTTAGTGGGTGGTTGCTACCGTTGAGTTTGCGCAAGACAATGAGCGTGTGTGAAATTCGCTGTCCTTCCGGAAGTCCGCTTGCTAGGAAATCGTTCTGTAAAGGAAGAGTCGACAGCTCCCGAGTTGTGTAGTTGATCGGAGTAGCGCAGCGGGTCACCTAGCGAGAGTGTCCTGCGCGTCGCTTGATAGCAAGCGAAAAGTGTTTGTTCCGCGAGGGCGATAGCCACCAGTTCAAAGGCTTGAGTTGTTGGCGGAAGGTTGTTGGATCTTTGGAGTTTGTGGAACCCCTTAGTTCCTTGGTAATTGAGTTGCGCCCGTGGATGCCGCCCTCGAGTTTTAACTTTTGAGGTAGTCTTGCCGACTCGCGTTGTTCGGGATCCGCAAGCTTGTGGTCGTTGCTATCCTTATTCCTCGCGATGTTTCGTGGGTGGAGTTTCGGATTGGAAGAAGAGTTAGGTCTAAGCTATAAGCAAGAAGTCCTTGGAGCGAAACGGATGGGCTTAAGAGTTGAATGGCGGCTTGGAGGCGAGCTTTGCTCGTTATAAGCTTGGGTTGTGTTTTTGCAGAGCAAGCCTTTCTCGGGCTTTGCCTTTAGTCGTTGTACATTCGCGGTTGGCATTTTAGCCGAGCCACGCTTGAGTGAGTTGGCACAGAGGTGCCGCCGTGGCATTGGGTGGTAAAGCCCTTGAGTTTCGATCCTCCAACTATCGTGTTGCTAGTAGCCACGTAATGTTTTATTCCTTGTTGCTCGAGGTTTCCGTGAGAGGAATGTTGTTTGTTTTCCTATCTGGCGATGTTCACCTAGGCCAGTGGCTGATCGGATTGCATTGGAAAGTTTGTTGTCGGCCGATGAAGGGCTCCGGCTTATTAGTTTGGCTGAGTGAAGCTCGTTCTTGGACCCCGCTCATTCGGGGTGGCCGGGTCGAAGTATCATCGGCTAGTGTGTGTGGTGGTAGCCGCTTGGTGAACGAGAAAAGTGCCCTTGGCTTTGGTGCTTCGATTTCTCGTAAGATGGTTGCTTTAGTGTTGTGAGTGCATGCTAGTTGGAGAAGGTTGCCTAGGGATCACCACCAGTTGGTGGTTCGAATTGGATTTCGTTAAAGATTGTAGGCAACCAGCTTGGGTTCTTACGGTAGGGTTCGCGAGTCACTTGCGCGCGGTATGAGTAGGCCGTTTAGTTTCTTAAAACCGGGAGGTTCGATTGTTTGGTCAAGATGGTGAAGGGTCGAGGTCGCTTTGATAACAGCTATGAGCATTCAGAGATGTTACGCCGGAGCGTGGCGTTGAGTTTTAGGGCTTGTGACCCGTTCACGAGTTTGCTGAGAGTAGCACCGTAGAGAGGCGTTCCAAGTTGGTTTAGCATGGATAAGTGAGCCCTAGAGTCGTAAGACCGTTTGAGAGTTGGTGCGAGTCGAGGATGTGGCTCACCGACTAGTTATCGCATGTTTTCTTGAAAGCTTCGATGTTAGTTCGATTTTGGTTGAGATAGTTCGTGTGGACTTCGATTGTCTGTTGGGCTTGAGCATTGGGAACCCAAGAGGGTTCGGTTTCAAAGAAGGATTTGTGTTGTCTTTTTCAGGAGCTTGGTTGGTTAAGAACCAAAGGAGTTTTTCTAGAGTTGTTTTTTCGTCTTAGGACTTTCGAGGACGAAAGTCTTAAAAGGAGGGAGTATTGTAACGGCCCAGTTTTCTATTTCGGGTACCCAGGTGATTTCGGGTCATTATTCGGATGTTCGGATGGGCCGTTAGAGCTGTTTTAACCTTTAAGGGTATTTTGGTATTTGCTCCCCGGTCCGAGGTTGAGGATTTTCAGGGCTTCAGTGGTCATTTCGGCCTTCGTTGAGACTTGATTAATGTTGGTTGCATGTAACGCCCCCGATTTTCTATTTCCTGGTTACCCGGTGATTTCGGTCATTATTCGGATGTTCGGATGGGCCGTTAGAGCTATTTTAACCCTTAGGGGCATTTTGGTCTTTTGCCCCTGGTCGTGGTTTTGTGGATTTTCGTGATTCCGTGTCATTCCTGCCTTTTCAAGCTTAATGGTTGTTGGTTGCAAGACCCGAGAGGTTTGGGCAAGTTGTTTGGAAGTTTGGAGGTGTTTTAGAAAATGGCAAAATTAATTGTAATTTTGGTGCTTCCATTGGGTTTTGAGCCCTTGCCTAAATGGTCTTAGGAGTTTGTAGGAAAAGTGAGTCTTATTTTTAAATAAGTTTGTTTGGGCCGGGACTCAAGGAGGAAGCCGGGGAAGGGATTTAGGTCACCAAGACCTATTTAAATTAGGAAAAGGAAAGAAAATCAAGAAAATCCAATTCCCTTGTTTTACCACTTTTCTCTCTCTCTCTCTCTCTCTCTCTTCCTCTCTCTCTCTGGCCGACCTCACCAAGAAACCCAACCGAGCCTCACCGAGCCGTCCCCGCCAGCCAAAAACCAACCTGAGCAGCCCAGTCGAGCGAGCCAGCCAGATCGCACCAGCGCACCAAATCATCGTGCGAGACCCAAATTTCAAAGAAGCAGATCGGTCGCGGCCAGAAAGCAGCGCCAGACGCCCAAAGATGCGCCGCCCGCCGCGTTACCCGTCCATGCGCCATCGCGCGCACGACTGACGCCATCGCCCAATCGATTCGCGCCCAGCGCGCCAGCGCCAGCGCCCGTGTCACCAGCGCTTCGTCCTCACCGCACCACAGCGCGCCAAGCCAGCGCCAGCGCCGCCAGCCAGCGCCAGCCAGCGCCAAAGCCAGCGCGCGGCCACTTTCGCCCACTGCGCCCACCACACGTCCCGCCGCCCACTTGCCGCCGAGTGCCTGCTTTGCCGAGATAGATGGGACCGAGATCTAGTGCCTTCTCGGTTGGTAAATTCCCGAGCCTCCACTCTTTCGGACCCTAAGTTGTTTGGTCATTGTTATTTAATTAGGATATTTTTATTAAATGCTTAGGTTGCTCGGGTTCACTTAGAAGCTCGGGAGTCGTTTGGTTGGCTTATGGTAGTTATTTTCTTACGCTTTGTTTCGGTAAGGATTTCTTACCGTGGTTGTGTGGACCTCGCGATGCTATCATGATTGTGCTTTGTATGCTTGGTTGTTGTTATGAGTATGTTAGCTATTGAACGACTTGTGTTTGAAATCTTGCTAGCATGCCGCTTGTTGTTCATGTTAGTTCCATGCTAGGTTGTTCTTCCAAATGCCATGTCTTGTGATTGTATGAAAATTTCCAGGTGGATAGGTTACATGTTTTCTCTTGCTTCCATATCGTGTTGCTCTTGTGTCCCCGATATATTCTCATTTAGTTCCATGCAAGGGGTTTAATTATCTTGGCATACCTTGTTCTATTTTATCTGTTAGTTCCATGCCGGGCATGGGCGTAATTTATAGTGTAGAAGACTGTAGGGGTAACTAGTTTAGGTCCTCGGGTAGGACCCGATGGACATCTGAGGTGTAAGACCCGATGGGCATCCTAGGTGTGTAAGTCCCCGATGGGCATCACTTTGAGTAGGAGGTGTAAGACCTCGATGGGCATCCTAGGTGTGTAAGTCCCCGATGGGCATCACCGAGTTGGAGGTGTAAGACCCGATGGGCATCCTAGGTGTGTAAGTCCCCGATGGGCATCACCGAGTTGGAGGTGTAAGACCTGATGGGCATCCTAGGTGTGTAAGACCCGATGGGCATCACCGAGTTGGAGGTGTAAGACCGATGGGCATCCTAGGTGTGTAAGTCCCCGATGGGCATCACCGAGTTGGAGGTGTAAGTCCCATTTGGACAAAGACCGAGTCCTAGGTTGTGTAAGGCCCAAGGGCATCCAAGTGTAAAACCTAGGATAGGGAGTAGATGAAAGCCCTTGAATAGGCTCGCTCTAGAAGTAGCTCATAGCCTAACTCAACCGTTTTGCTCTAAGTCATTGTTTTATTTGCATGTATACTAGGGTGCTAGATGACTGATGTATCGTATTGTACCCCGGTTGGGGATTCTTACTGAGTATGTTTATACTCACCCTTATTTCTGTGGTTTTTCCACCAGGTAACTTGGGACATCGGCAGGATGGCTAGGAGGAGGCGGCTGGATGATCATGGAAAGCTGACTCTGGGATGCATGTTCTTTTATTGTTTTCTTTATGATTTAGCATGTAGTGGGACTTGAGTCCCTAGGGAAAACACTCAAACTATTTTATGGTTCTCGTCACTCAGTACTCTTGTTTTGTTTTTAAGAAAAGCACCGATCAGTCAATTACTCTTGATTTTTACATTGGCTTCTGGTTTGTTTAAAGTTCATTAATTGCAAAAGTTTTAAACTCAGTAGAATGGATGGTGTTTTACATTCCTAGGCATGCATGCTAAGTAAGGATCTAGGTTAGAGACCGCTTCTTTTGGGTCGGGTCTTTACAGTTGGTATCAGAGCTCAGAGTTATAGGTCCTGTAGACTGACCTGCAGTTGTAGGTTGTTTTCCATGATCATCAGCGCTCCGCCAGCCATCAGGTATGTCCGTAAGTTTAAAGTTAAGGGTTAAGAATTACAATACTGCATCTAGTATACATGTGTTACCCTTGTTGGGCAGTGAGAGCCCCAGCGTGGGCTAGTTTTTATGTTTTGTGTAGACCGCCGATTGTTGATTACACATTGAGGAGCGAGGGACGTTTGGTATCTCCAACCGAGGAGTTGGACCGTTCATGTTGATGATGAGACCTCGTCCAGTCGTTTAGACCCGTGAGGCCACCTTTGGCCCCGCGCATGAGTTGCCAAGAGTAAGGGGTAGAGTCTAGCACGCCTCAGTGAGACTCCTTGAGCAGAGTGTGCTCCACCATGCGAGAATTGATGGCGTGTCTTTAGCTAACAGAGAGCGGAGACCCAGCGCAATTTGTAGCGCGTAATGGGAAGTCTTGGGCGCAGAATAGCCCAAATCGGAGAGTTTATTTAGGAGACACCCTCCTTGTAGCTCCAGTTGCCCCGAGGCTCCTGGAGGGATCGATCAACGAGTTATCTTTGATAAGTTAGTTGGCGTTGATCGAGCCACCGAGTTTGGCTAGTGGAACCTGTAGAGCCGGATGTTTTGAGACCTCACTGCTTTGGCAGCGAGGTAGTTGTCCAGATCGAGTTTATCATCCGTGTTGGGATGACTCGTGTTCGAGAGGCCGATGACACGATGTTCGGAGGTCGAAGCGTGCCGCTCTGGTGTTTGTTTGATGCAAAGCCGGTGTGGTGGTGGAAGTCCCCTATGAGAGGCGGACCAGCCAGAGTCTCCACCACCACCCGGTCGATTGGCAAGTCGCTAAGTTAGTAGCTTTTGAGGAAGATGTAGAGACATCTTGTCCTCCCGCAAGCTCGCAGCTGTTTTGTAGCCACTTCCGTTAGTACCCTCGTAGCTGGGGGTAGTGTGGAGTTTACTTGTCAAGACTTAATCCGTCCGTGGTTTTCACCGGCTATTAGAGAGAAGCACCTTCACAGTTAGCATGTTCCAAGAGTGGAGCAGTGTGCCACCCCTAGGGTTGGCTTTGAGTATTTGTTGAGCATCGAGTGGGATGCAGGAGTGGGCCGTGGCTTGTCTCATTAGTCGTGATGTCGAGAATAATCTACTCGAGTGTTGAGACCCTTGTGTTGAGTGCCATTGCCTGTCACACCGGAGTGTGACCTTCCCTTCCCTCGGAGGACTTAAAGCCCGTAAAGAGATGTTTGTGTTGTTAAGGATGTAGTGCTGTTGGCACCAAGCTTTGAGAGGAGGCCTAGAGTCGGGCCGGTTGGTACTTTAGTGCGAGATGGTTCCAAGACCCACTCAAGTTTTGGCATCCCCACTAGTCTTGTACCCACTTCCCGAGATTGCACCTGTTTGGGTTGCATAAGAGATCTAGCTCGGTGGTAGTAAGAGAACTACAAGAGTGAGGTTGTTCGAGGGATAAGTAGGAGCCTTCGAGTCACCGAGAGCTAGGTACAAAGGATGTGTTGGTTGTTAAGGGCTAGCGCGTCCGAGTTCTCGCGCTTTGTGTTGTGGGGCTTGTGAGCCGGTTGGATGGTAGTGTGACTCGACTACCACGGAGTTACCCTAATATGAGTAGGGTTGGCATCGATGATGCGTGGTTGATCCAAAGTTAGAGCCATGAGTTGGAAGGTTGATCGGAGCACGTTTAGTGGACCATTGGTATGAGGTAAGTTAGCTTGGTGTGGCTATGCTCTTGTAAGAGTAAGTGGACCAATGTGGCGTTAAAGTGGTGAGTTGACCACGAGTGGGTTGAACTCTTGTTGCTCCTTTGCCGCTTGTGGCTCTATTGGGAGGCAAAAGTTGCCTTGTGTGAGTGTACTTATTGGTTTGGATCTTAAGGAATCAAGTTGGAGTTGTACACGTCGGTGTACTTTTGTGTAGCTCGTTCCGTGGTGTATGTTTTGGGAACCACGAAAGGTTCGTGTTGAGGAACCGAGAGCTCACTCAGACTCCAAGCGGTGTCCCTCGGTTGAGTTGTTGGATGCTTGTAGTCTTTTGGCAAGCTAGAGTTGTTCTTAGTAGCCTCTGCGTTGGTTTTCGAAATTCTTAGCAAGGTGGTGCTTGGCGTTGACCAAGGTTTGGTTCCCATGTGGTTTCTAGAGCTAGCTTCGTTCGAGCAAGTCGGAGTTGCCCCGAGGACTTGTTCCTAGTCGGAAGTTTTGGGAGTTGACCCTCCTCGGAGGTTGAGTAAATCTTGCTAGTTCTAAGTTGGTGGTTCAAGCGATTGTGGAATCCCTCGATTGTTGCTTTCAAGGGGAATTGGTTGTTGTTGCCTTTGATGAGTAGGACAACTAGCGTGTGTGAAGTTCATCGTCCTTCTAAGTCCGCTTGGCCGGGAAATCGTCCTCAAGAGGAGGAGTCACTTAGCTCTGAGTTGTGTAGTTGATTTGAGTGGCGTGGCCGTCACCCCGACGAGAGTGTCCTGCGTTGGCTTGTTAGCAAGCGGAAAGTTGTTGTCCCGCGAGGGCGGAGGCCACCAGTTCAAGGGTTTGAGTTGTTGTTGGAAGGTTGTTGGGTCTTTGGAGTTTGTAGAACCCCTAGTTCCTTGGTCGTTGAGTTGCACCGTGGATGCCAGTTTCGAGTATTAACTTTTGAGGTAGTCTTGCTGACCCGAGTTGCTCATGATCCATGCAAGCTTGTGGTCGCCGCTATCCTTATTCCTCGCGATGTTTCGTGGGTGGAGTTTCTGGATCGGAAGGAGAGCTAGGTCTAGCTATAAGGAGGAAGTCCTTAGAGCGGCCGGATGGACTTAAGGGTTGAGTGGCGGCTTGGAGGAGCTTCGCTCGTTGTAAGACTTGGTTTGAGTTTCTGCAGAGTCACCCTTCTCGGGCTCTGTTCCTAGTTGGTGTGCGTTCGCGCTGGCGTTATAAATTGAGCCACGCTTGAGTGGGTTGGCACAGAGGTGCCGTGGAAATGGTTGGTAAAACCTTTGAGTCGTTATCCTCGAGGTGTTGTGTTGCAAGTAGCCGCGTGTTGTTTTATTCCTTGTCGCTCGAGATTTTTTAGAAAGGTATGTTGTTTGTTTCCTTATTTGGCGATATTCTCTTAGGCGATGGCTGGTCGGATTGCATTGGAAAGTTGTTGTCGGCCAAGAGGGCTCCAGCTTTATTAGTTTGGTTGAGTGGAGCCTGCTCTCTGGACCTTGTCGCTCATGGGTGGCCGTGGTCTGAAGTTTCACTAGTGTGAGTGGCGTTAGCCGTCCGGTGAACTGGTATGTGCCCCCGGCTTCAGTCGTCGGTGCTCTTCAAGATGGTTGTTTAAGTGTTGTGGTCGTGTTCTAGTGAGTCAAGTTTGCCTTTGGGATCCGTCGCCATTGGTGATTCGATTGGATTTCGCTAAGGTCGCAGCAAGCCTTGTGGTTCGTTGATCTCATGTGAAGTAAGAGTAGGCCTTGTAGTTTCTGAATCCCGGAGGTTCGGTTGTTTGGTCGACATGGTGTAGAGTTGAGGTCGTTTGGTAACAAATTGTGAGCCCAGAGAAGTTTCGCGGTGCGCGCGAGAGAGTTTTAGAACTCGTGACCAATCCACAAGTTTGTTTGTGAGTAGCGCCAGAGAGAGGCGTTAGAGTTGGGTTAGCGGGGCTAAGTGAGCCCTAAGATTTTAAGACCGTTGAGAGTTCGTGCGAGTCGAGGGGTGTGACTCACCGACTAGCTATCGCATGATTTCTTCAAGCTCGGTGTTAGTTCGGGCTTTGGTTGAGATAGTTTGTGGCGGACTCGGTGTCTTTTGGGCTTGGAGCCTTTGGGAAACCAAGAGGGTTCGTTTCAAGAAGGATTTGTGTTGTCTTAACCGGGAGCTTGGTTGGTTAAGAATCGGTGGAGTTTTCCTAGAGTTTGTGTCGTCTTAGGACTTTCGAGGACGAAAGTCTTAAAAGGAGGGAGTATTGTAACGGCCCGATTTTCTATTTCGGTTACCCAGTGATTTGGTCATTATTCGGATGTTCGGATGGGCCGTTAGAGCTATTTTAACCCTTAGGGGCATTTTGGTCTTTTGCCCCGGTCAGTGTTTTGTGGATTTTCGAGATTCCGTGGTCATTCCTGCCTTTTTCAAGCTTAATGGTTGTTGGTTGCAAGACCCGAGAGGTTTGGGCAAGTTGTTTGGAAGTTTGGAGGTGTTTTAGAAAATGGCAAAATTAATTGTAATTTTGGTGCTTCCATTGGGTTTTGAGCCCTTGCCTAAAATGGTCTTAGGGAGTTTGTAGGAAAAGTGAGTCTTATTTTTAAATAAGTTTGTTTGGGCCGACTCGAAGGAGGAAGCCTTGGGAAGGGATTTAGGTCACCAAGACCTATTTAAATTAGGAAAAGGAAAGAAAATCAAGAAAATCCAATTCCCTTGTTTTACCACTTTTCTCTCTCTCTCTCTCTCTCTCTCTTCCTCTCTCTCTGGCCGACCTCACCAAGAAACCCAACCGAGCCTCACCGAGCCGTCCCGCCCGACCAAGCAACCCAAATAAAGCGACCAAAATCGAGCGGCCAGCCGAGATCGCACCAAGAAATTTCATCGTCGTGAGCGAGACTTTCACCAGCAAAGAAATCAGATCGGTCGCAGCCAAGAAGCGCCAGCGCCAGACGCCAGCAGCCGCCGCCCGCCCGCGTTGCTTCGTCCATGCGCCGTCGCAAGCGCACGCACGCCATCGCCTTAATCGATTCGCGCCCAGCGCGCCAGCGCAGCGCCAGCGCCAGTGTCACTGGCCCTTCGTCCCCTCTGCACCACACGCTTCGCCAGCCTTGCCAGCGCCCCCACGCCAGCCCAAGAATACCGCCCAAATACGCCACCGCTGCTCGCACCAGTGCACGTCCCGCCTCGCCCACTTGCCGCCGAGTGCCTGCTTTGCCGAGATAGATGGGACCGAGATCTAGTGCCTTCTCGGTTGGTAAATTCCCGAGCCTCCACTCTTTCGGACCCTAAGTTGTTTGGTCGTTTGTTATTTAATTAGGATATTTTTATTAAATGCTTAGGTTGCTCGGGTTCACTTAGAAGCTCGGAGTCGTTTGGTTGGCTTATGGTAGTTATTTTCATTGTTTCCGGTGTAAGGATTTCTTCACCGTGGTTGTGTGGACCTGCGATGCTATCATGATTGTGCTTTGTATGCTTGGTTGTTGTTATGAGTATGTTAGCTATTGAATGACTTGTGTTTGAAATCTTGCTAGCATGCCGCTTGTTGTTCATGTTAGTTCCATGCTAGGTTGTTCTTCCAAGATGCCATGTCTTGTGATTGTATGAAAATTTCCGATGGATAGGTTACATGTTTTCTCTTGCTTCCATATCGTGTTGCTCTTGTGTCCCCGATATATTCTCATTAGTTCCATGCAAGGGGTTTAATTATCTTGGCATACCTTGTTCTATTTTATCTGTTAGTTCCATGCCGCATGGGCGGGTAATTTATAGTGTAGAAGACTGTAGGGGTAACTAGTTTAGGTCCCGCTCGGTAGGACCCCGATGGACATCTCGAGGTGTAAGACCCCGATGGGCATCCTAGGTGTGTAAGTCCCGGATGGGCATCACCGAGTAGGAGGTGTAAGACCACGATGGGCATCCTAGGTGTGTAAGTCCTCGATGGGCATCACCGAGTTGGAGGTGTAAGACCCGATGGGCATCCTAGGTGTGTAAGTCCCGATGGGCATCACCGAGTTGGAGGTGTAAGACCGATGGGCATCCTAGGTGTGTAAGACTCGATGGGCATCACCGAGTTGGAGGTGTAAGACCGATGGGCATCCTAGGTGTGTAAGTCCCCGATGGGCATCACTGAGTTGGAGGTGTAAGTCCCCGATCGGACAAAGACCGAGTCCTAGGTTGTGTAAGGCCCAAGGGCATCCAAGTGTAAAACCTAGGATAGGGAGTAGATGAAAGCCCTTGAATAGGCTCGCTCTAGAAGTAGCTCATAGCCTAACTCAACCGTTTTGCTCTAAGTCATTGTTTTATTTGCATGTATACTAGGGTGCTAGATGACCGATGTATCGTGTTGTACCCTGTTGGGGATTCTTACTGAGTATGTTTATACTCACCCTTATTTCTCGTGGTTTTTCCACCAGTAACTTGGGACATCGGCGGGATGGCTAGGAGGAGGCGGCTGGATGATCATGGAAAGTCGACTGCAGGATGCATGTTCTTTTATTGTTTTCTTTATGATTTAGCATGTAGTGGGACTTGAGTCCCTAGGAAAACACTCAAACTATTTTATGGTTCTCGTCACATACTCTTGTTTTGTTTTTAAGAAAAGCACCGATCACCAATTACTCTTGATTTTTACATTGGCTTCGTGGTTTGTTTAAAGTTCATTAATTGCAAAAGTTTTAAACCTGTAGAATGGATGGTGTTTTACATTCCTAGGCATGCATGCTAAGTAAGGATCTAGGTTAGAGACCGCTTCTTTTGGGTCGGGTCTTTACAGTTGGTATCAGAGCTCAGAGTTATAGGTCCTGTAGACTGACCTGCAGTTGTAGGTTGTTTTCCATGATCATCAGCCACTTGACCATCGTGTATGTCCGTAAGTTTAAAGTTAAGGGTTAAGAATTACAATACTGCATCTAGTATACATGTGTTACCCTTGTTGGGCAGTGAGAGCCCCAGCGTGGGCTAGTTTTTATGTTTTGTGTAGACCGCCAGTTGTTGATTACACATTGAGGAGCAGGGACGTTTGGTATCTCCAACCGAGGAGTTGGACCGTTCATGTTGATGATGAGACCTCGTCGAGGTCGTTTAGACCCGTAGGCCACCTTTGGCCCCGGCGATGAGTTGCCAAGAGTAAGGGGTAGAGTCTAGCACGCCTCGAGTGAGACTCCTTGAGCAGAGTGTGCTCCACCCATGCGAGAATTGATGGCGTGTCTTTTAGCTAACAGAGAGCGGAGACCCAGCGCAATTTGTAGCGCGTAATGGGAAGTCTTGGGCGCAGATAGCCCAAACGGTAGCAGAGTTTATTTAGGAGACACCCCTCCTTGTAGCTCCAGCTTGCCCGAGGCTCCTGGAGGGATCGATCAACGAGTTATCTTGATAAGTTAGTTGGCGTTGATCGAGCCACCGAGTTTGGCTAGTGGAACCCCAGTAGAGCTGGATGTTTTGAGACCCATCTGCTTGGCGGCGAGGTAGTTGTCCAGATCGAGTTTATCATCCGTGTTGGGATGACTCGTGTTCGTGAGGCCGATGACACGATGTTCGGAGGTCGAAGCGTGCCGCTCTGGTGTCGTTTGATGCAAAGCAGTGTGGTGGTGGAAGTCCCCTATGAGAGGCGGACCAGCAGAGTCTCCACCACCCACCCGGTCGATTGGCAAGTCGCTAAGTTAGTAGCTTTTGAGGAAGATGTAGAGACATCTTGTCCTCCCCGCAAGCTGCGATCGTTTTGTAGCCACTTCCGTTAGTACCCTCGTGAGCCGGGGGTAGTGTGGAGTTTACTTGTCAAGACTTAATCCGTCCGTGGTTTTCACTGGCTATTAGAGAGAAGCACCTTCATTAGCATGTTCCAAGAGTGGAGCAGTGTGCCGCCACCCTAGGGTTGGCTGAGTATTTGTTGAGCATCGAGTGGGATGCGGGGAGTGGGCCGTGGCTTGTCATTAGTCGTGATGTCGAGAGAATAATCTACTCGAGTGTTGAGACCCTTGTGTTGAGTGCCATTGCCCTGTCACTGGAGTGTGACCTTCCTTTCCCTCGGAGGGACTTAAAGCCCGTAAAGAGATGTTTGTGTTGTTAAGGATGTAGTGCTGTTGGCACCAAGCTTTGAGAGGAGGCCTAGAGTCGGGCCGGTTGGTACTTTGGTGCGAGATGGTTCCAAGACCCGCCCGAAGTTTGGCATCCCCACTAGTCTTGTACCCACTTCCCGAGATTGCACTGTTTGGGTTGCATAAGAGATCTAGCTCGGTGGTAGTAAGAGAACTACAAGAGTGAGGTTGTTCGAGGATAAGTAGGAGCCTTCAGGTCACCGAGAGCTAGGTACAAAGGATGTGTTGGTTGTTAAGGGCTAGCGCGTCCGAGTTCTCGCGCCTGTGTTGTGGGGGGCTTGTGAGCCGTTGGATGGTAGTGTGACTCGACTACCCCAGAGTTACCCTAATATGAGTAGGGTTGGCATCGATGATGCGTGGTTGATCCATGTTAGAGCCATGAGTTGGAAGGTTGATCGGAGCACGTTTAGTGGACCATTGGTATGAGGTAAGTTTAGCTTGGTGTGGCTATGCTCTTGTAAGAGTAAGTGGACCAATGTGGCGTTCTGTGGTGAGTTGACCACGAGTGGGTTGAACTCTTGTTGCTCCTTTGCCCGCTTGTGGCTCTATTGGGAGGCAAAAGTTGCCTTGTGTGAGTGTACTTATTGGTTTGGATCTTAAGGAATCAAGTTGGAGTTGTACACGTCGGTGTACTTTTGTGTAGCTCGTTCCGTGGTGTATGTTTTGGGAACCACGAAAAGGTTCGTGTTGAGGAACCGAGCTCAGTCACTCCAAGCAAAGTCCCTCGGTTGAGTTGTTGGATGCTTGTAGTCTTTTGGCAAGCTAGAGTTGTTCTTAGTAGCCTCTGCGTTGGTTTTCTCGTAATTCTTAGCAAGGTGGTGCTTGGCGTTGACCAAGGTTTGGTTCCCATGTGGTTTCTAGAGCTAGCTTCGTTCGAGCAAGTGGAGTTGCCCTCGAGACTTGTTCCTAGTCGAGGAAGTTTTGGGAGTTGACCCCTCCCTCGGAGGTTGAGTAAATCTTGCTAGTTCTAAGTTGGTGGTTCAAGCGATTGTGGAATCCCTCGATTGTTGCTTTCAAAGGGAATTGGTTGTTGTTGCCTTTGATGAGTAGGACAACTAGCGTGTGTGAAGTTCATCGTCCTTCTAAGTCCGCTTGCTTTGAAATCGTCCTGAAGAGGAGGAGTCGACTTAGCTCCCGAGTTGTGTAGTTGATTTGAGTGGCGTGGCCGTCACCCCAATGAGAGTGTCCTGCGTTGGCTTGTTAGCAAGCGGAAAGTTGTTGTCCCCGCGAGGGCGGAGGCCAGCCAGTTCAAGGGTTTGAGTTGTTGTTGGAAGGTTGTTGGGTCTTTGGAGTTTGTAGAACCCCTAGTTCCTTGGTCGTTGAGTTGCACCGTGGATGCCGCTTTGAGTATTAACTTTTGAGGTAGTCTTGTCGACCCGAGTTGCTCATGATCCGCAAGCTTGTGGTCGTCGCTATCCTTATTCCTCGCGATGTTTCGTGGGTGGAGTTTCTGGATCGGAAGGAGAGCTAGGTCTAGCTATAAGGAGGAAGTCCTTAGAGCAGCCAGATGGACTTAAGGGTTGAGTGGCGGCTTGGAGGGGAGCTTACTCGTTGTAAGACTTGGTTTGAGTTTCTGCAGAGTCGCCCCTTCTCGGGCTCTGTTCCTAGTTGGTGTGCGTTCGCAGTTGGCGTTATAGCTGAGCCACAGTTGAGTGGGTTGGCACAGAGGTGCCGTGGAAATGGTTGGTAAAACCTTTGAGTCGTTATCCTCGAGGTGTTGTGTTGCAAGTAGCGCGTGTTGTTTTATTCCTTGCGCTCGAGATTTTTAGAAAGGTATGTTGTTTGTTTCCTTATTTGGCGATATTCTCTTAGGCCATGGCTGGTCGGATTGCATTGGAAAGTTGTTGTCGGCCAAGAGGGCTCCAGCTTTATTAGTTTGGTTGAGTGGAGCCTGCTCTCGACCTTGTCGCTCATGGGTGGCCGTGGTCGAAGTTTCAAATAGTGTGAGTGGCGTTAGCCGTCCCGGTGAACTGTATGTGCCCCCGCTTCAGTCGGCGGTGCTCTTCAAGATGGTTGTTTAAGTGTTGTGGTCGTGTTCTAGTGAGTCAAGTTTGCCTTTGGGATCCGTCGCGCCGATTGGTGATTCGATTGGATTTCGCTAAGGCTGCGAGCAAGCCTTGTGGTTCGTTGATCTCATGTGAAGTAAGAGTAGGCCTTGTAGTTTCGAATCCCGGAGGTTCAGGGCTTGTTTGGTCAAGATGGTGTAGAGTTGAGGTCGTTTGGTAACACCAGAGCCCAGCGCCAGCCAGCGCCGCCGCCAGGCCCACCACCCGCTTGTCCTTGCGACGACACCGCCTTTGCCGTGCGGGTTGGGGCGTGGCCTTGTGTCTTCTCGATCGGTAATTCCCTAGACTTTTCCTTTGGGCCCTAGGTCATTTGGCACTGCTTATTTAATTAGGTTGTTTTTATTAAAATGCTTAGGTTGCTCGGTTTCGCTTTAAAGCTCGAGGGTCATTATTAGAGTGTGAAGGTTATTTCGCTGCTTTCGTGTAAGGATTCCTTACCGTGGTTGTGTGGACCTCGCGATGCTTTCTTGAATGTGCCTTATATGCATGTTTACTTTTATGGACATGATTAGTGGATAGGATGACTTGTGATTGCATTCCCGCTAGCATGTTTGCTTGTTTGTACATGTTAGTGCCATGCTAGGATTGTTCTTCCAAAGATGCTTGAGATTCCCGCTTTAAGTTCGTAGTATCATGCTAGGTTATGTATGATTGATGATGATTATGTATGTTTAGCCAGAATCGTTTACTCTATACTCTAGCTAGTGTGTTAGAAATCATCATCATCTAGAGGCCGAGAGCGGACATAACGTACCTTGTCCCCACCGGTCGGGAGTAGAGCGAAGCATAACGTACATTGCTTCCCCGGCACCGATGTGGATTTAGCTACCACATCGGCATAAGCCTAGTTTGTAGCTCGCTAGAGCGGAACCACGCCAGCGGTGCAAGCCCGCCTTGGCGGTTCTTAGCTTCAGTCGGTGGTACAGTGCCGCACGATGAGTGCCGAGGGCCTCGCACTCACTGTGTTCGTTGACACCGTTTCCGAGTCTTAGGCATGCGTGCACGCCCCGCGTGGTTTGCCCTTAGGCCCCGCATTTACGCCGGTTGCGCGAGAAGAGCATGCGGTGTGCGCGCACACGCTTTAGTCGCCGGTTCGGAGAGCTCCCGGGCTAATGTTCGTGAGTACACCAGTTCCTTCCTGTTTAGAGCCGGACTTCGGGTACTCTCCGATAGTCCGTTTATAAGCGAGGGTAAGAGGCCCTTGAGGACACCCATTGGGATTGGCTTTTGAGCTGATCATATGGTCGAGGAGAAAAACCCTCGAGGGTGTCGGACATCTTTGGAATCGGTTTTGAGTCGATCAATTGGCCGAGGAGAAAGACCCTCGGAGATGTCCCGGATTGGTTATGAGAGCCAATCATTAGGCCTAAAGAAAGAGACTTCCGAGGATTCCGTGATTCTGCCTTGTAAGCTCATTGAGCTATGATCATGTTGGTTGCTTTAATTACATATGTATACTAGGTGCTAGATGATTGAAGTATCGTATTGTACCCGGTCGGGATTCTTACCGAGTATGTTTATACTCACCCTTATTTCTGTGGCTTTCCACCGGTAACTTGAGACAACACCGGACGGGCTAGCGGAGGAGCCGATTGATCATGGGAGCCGCCGGCACTGCCTTTTATTGTTTGCATATTTGTTCAAAGATGTAGATGGACAGAGTCCTAGGGAAACATTATTAAAAGTTGTTTGAACTGCTTTTGAATGTTTTATATATATACTTGCCAGCTTGTTTTACTTCGTTGGTTTTCTTAAACAAAATCTGTTGATTATGTTTTAAGCATTCCCGTTCTAAAAGTTTTTAAAGGTTTTAAATATGAGCACTAAACCGCTTGATGAAATATTTAACTTGCATGCTTTGGTGAGAACCTAGGTTTAGGACCGTATTTAGGGTCGGGTTCTTACAACAAGCGCGAGAACTCGAACGCGCTAGCCCTTAACAACCTACAACATCCTTTGTGCCCAACTCTTGGTGACCTTGAAAGCTCTTGCTTTCCCTCGAACGACCTCACACTTGAAGTCCTCCGATGTAACGACCCGACCCGAATGGGGTTCTAAATAGGCCGTTACCTCAATGCATGCATACAAATCTACAGAAAATTTGCAAGATGGTGTTCAGATTCTAAGTAAAAACTAAAACATAAAACATCCATTTAATTTCCTCAAAACTGTCCCCTGTTTCCCCAAGCACTGCTCCAAGACAAATACATTTACAAAACCTACTTTGATCAGAGATTTATTTAAAACATACAATCTTTACAACAATGCTAGAATCCGGAAATACATTCAGAAAACACCCTAGGGCTCCGTGCCCCACTACATGCATTCAGAGAACATTTAAATCATAACATAAACATAAGACTCAGAGTTGAACAACGGGTTTCCATGATCACAGCTCCTCCTCCAGCCATCCTGTCTCGCACCATGGTTACCTGTGGAAAAACCACAGAAATAAGGGTGAGTAACGAATTACTCAGTAAGAATCCCCAACCGGGGGTACAATACGATATAATCAGTCATCTAGTACCAAAGCATGCAAGCAAACAGCTACCAACACAGATCATGGCTCAACGAGCTCATAAAACAAGATCTGGAGTCATCGGAAGTCTCTTTCTTCCGCCTAATCGGGATTGGATACATCGACCAATCCTCGGACATCACCGGCGTATCTCATCACTCGGGGAATACACTGATCCCTAGAATTTCCTCAAGGGCCTCCTTGCCCTTGCACTAATCTAGACTTACGGGAGAGTACCCGAAGTCAGGCTCTAACGGAAGGAATGGTGTACTCACGACATTAGCCCGGGGGAGCTCTCCGAACCGGTAACTAACGCTTGTGCGCGCACACCGCATGCTCCTCTGAAACCGGCGTAAATGCGGTGGCCTAAGGGCAAACTACGCGGGCCAGGTGCACATGCCTATGACTCGGAAGCGGTGTCACTGATCACAGTAGCGCGAGGCCCTCGGCGCTCATCTGCGGCAAAGATGGTCCACCGACCAAGCTAAGAACCGGCCAGGCGGTGGTTACACCGATGGCGGTGGTTCCGCTCTAGCAAGCTACAAACTAGGCTATGCCGAAGTGGGTAGCTAATTCCTAGCCGGTGTGGTCGGGGGGTAGCAAGATACGTTATGCTTCGCACACTTTACTCTCGACCTGAGCTACTGGGACAAAGTACGTTATGTCTGCTCAGCCTCTAGATGATGACAAACCCTACAACTCTATCTAAGAGTACAGAGAAAAAGTAATGATTCCTGGCTAGCAAGCAAAGACCGACATCAATCACACTACCTAGCATGATACTACGAGCTTAAGCAGGAATCACAAGCATGCTGGCAGAACAAACCTAGCATGGCACTAACATGTAATATCAAGCAAACAAGCTAGCAGAAATCAATCAAAGCTACTCTATTATTATCATGCTCATAACAGTCAGCAAACAAGCAAGGCATAATCATGAAAATATCGCAGGGCCCACACAACTCTGTTAAGAAATCCTTACCTGGTCGGAAGGCAACAACACACAAGAAAAATAACTGCGATCGAACCCGAGAAACCTATATCGAGCCAAACAAACACATCAATAATCATAAAATAGCCCTAAATACACTAAAATAAATGGTGGCTCACCTGAGAGCAACTCACGAGGCGCGTGACACGCTGAACGAGCAGCGGCCAGACGAGCTAGGCGACCAAAGGGGCTGGCCGGGCGCGCTGGGCCGCAGGGGCGCTGGCGTCTTTGCCGGGCGCGAGCTGCTGCGCGACGGACGGCACGCGAGCGACACGGTGCAGGCGCGCGGCGCCGGCGCTGCTCACCGAGTCTTTGGCGCGCGACACGGCTCGGCAAGCTACAGGGCGAGGGCGAGCGACACGGGCCCGAGGACACGCGACCTGGGCGCGGGGACGCGCGATCGAACTGGGCTCGGCACAGGGCGACGCGGCTCGAGGTTGGGCGACTCGAGCGCGGATGAACACGAACTGGGCGAGCTCAGGCTGGCGACGCGACGGCCTGGGCGACACGGACCAGGGCAGGGCGACGCTCGGGCGAGATGGGCGACACTTTGCGCGCGGCCTCGGCCGGGCGAGGCGGGGCGTGCGCGAGCGAAGCCGGGATCGCGAGGCTCTCGCGGCCGGGCTGGCTTGGGCGAGCCAAGGGGCTGCTCGGGCAAGGGGGGCTCGGGGAGAGAGAGAGAGAGAAAAGAGAAAAAAAAATAAAAAGAAAAGAAAATGAATTTGGAAAAGAAAGGAAAATGGGAAAATAAAAAGGAAAAAGGGATTTTATCCAAAAAATCCAACCTTATCCACTTAAAACCTCAAAATCCCATTTCCCGGCTTCCTCCTTCGAGACCCGACCGAAGCAATCTTTACCAATAAATCAAACTCACTTAAATCCAACTCCCAAAGCAACACTAAGGGCTCGAGCTCGAATCCCAAAGGAAACACACAACAACCAACACTTTACCAAAGCCCAAACCACAACAGAGCATCCAACCGACTAGCCCAAACACCTCGGGACTCGCAGCCACCAACAAACAAGCCTCGACAAAGGCAGGAGCTACCTCGAAGCCCAGAAAACCACAAATCCTGCCCGGAGAGCCAAAAGACCAAAATACCCCCAAGGGTCCAAACGGCTCTAAAACCCAACCAAACAACCGAATCTTAACCCGAAGGCACCTCGAAAACTGGAATAGGAAACTGGGTTGTTACAATACTCCCTCCTTTTAAGACTTTCGTCCTCGAAAGTCGTAAGACGAAACAGTTGCAGGAAATCTCCACTGATCCAGCCAACTGAACTTCTCGGCCAACAACACCAACCATCTTCGAAAACAAAACCCTCTTGGGTTCTCAAAACTCAAGGCCACAATGCCATCCATACTGGGCATACACTGAATTCCAAAGGGAATAAACGACAAACCACATCCTCTACTCGCACCAACTCTCAAACGGTGCTACTCTCAGCAAACTCGAGGACGGGCCACAAGCTCTGAAACATAACGCCACGCACTGGCGAACTCCTCTGGAAGCTCACAGCTGCTAACAAACAGCCTCAACCCAACAACAAATCACCAAACAATCAACCTCCTGGGTTCCGTAAACCAAACGGCCAACAACACTCACACCAGCTGAAACTTTAGCTACGGCTACCTCTAAAAGACAAGAGCCAGGCACAGGCTCAACTCGGCCAAGCCAACAAACTACAGCCTCTCAACGGCCGAAAGCAAACTTTCCAGAGCAAACCTACCAGCACTGGCCAATGAAAATACTGCCAGGCCAGGAAACCACCAAAATTCCTCTCAAGGAAAACTCGGGCTGCAAGGACTAAACCCTCACGCAGCTCTCTGCGGCACAACACCTTGAGGAAAATAGCTCAACGGCTTTACCAACCAAAGCCACGGCACCTCTGTGCCAACTCACTCAAACGGCTCTGCTACGCCAATTGCGAACGCACAACAACTAGGAGCAAAGCCCGAGAAGGGCTTGCTCAGCAGAACTCAACCCAAACTTATAACGAGCAACGCTCGCCTCCAAGCTACTACTCAACTCTAAAAATCCAACTGGCTACTCAAAGGACTTCTCCTTTAAGCTTAAGCCTAACTCAGCTTCCAACCAGAAGCTCCACTCCCGAAACCTCACGAGGAAAACGGATAACGACAACCTCAAAGCTTACGGATCCTGAGCCACACGAATCCGCAAGACTACCTCAGAAGCTTACTCTCGAGGCTGACATCCAGGGAGCAACTCAACCACCACAGAGACTAGGGGAAAGGGAAATCTTCAATCCCCAAAGAACCAACAACTTGCCCAGAAACAACTCTTCTCGGCAGCCACTTTGCTCTGCGGGACAAACAACTTGCTTGCTAACAACACAATGCAGGGCCCTCTCATTGGGCTGACCACTGCGCTTACTCGATCCACTACACAACTCAGAGCTAAGTCGACTCGCCAAACGGGAAATGACTTTCCCAAAGAAGCAAACTCGGAAGGGCAATAACTCACACACGCTCGCTGACTTGCTCAAACCCAAGGCGACAGCAACCAACTCTCTTGGAAGCAACAACCAAGGGAAAGCTCAACCGATCGGATCACAAATCCAGAACTAACAACACTTACTCAACTGCCGAGGGAGGGGTCAACTCCCAAAACTTCCTGACTAGGAACAAGACCTCGTAGCAACACCCTCCAAACTAGAACCGAACTAGCTCTCGAAACAACAAGAGGACCAAACCTCACACGAGGCTAAACAACCCTTCACTGCAAATTCTAGAACACCATCCAAGAGTCCACCTAATCGACAAACAATCGCTTCTAAGCAACCAACAAACGTTTCCTTCAAGCTAGCACCTCTACCATCAACTCATGGCTACGGGAGAAATCTGACATCTCCCAGGAGGAAACGACTCTTACAAGCAGACAATCAAGGACGAGAGAGCTCCACATACGCTCACTGCCTTGCTCCACCGTGAGCAACAACATCTAAATCTCACGGGGCAACAACGGGGGTCCATCTCGCATCAACCTCCAAATGCCAAACGGAGCAACTCAACATCCTGGAAACAAGAAAACAACCAACTGGGCACGAACCATTCGTCCCACGAGCAAAGCTAATCTCTAGCACTCCAAACCACACCTTGGTCAACACCAAACATCAACTTGCCACCATGACCGGAACCAATCCGCACTCGCTCCAAACAAACTCGGCTTGCTAGTCTACCAAGATCGCTAGCAACTCAACCGAGGCTACAAACTACATGCCTCCAAATTTGCCCACTCAAACTCACTACAGGGCCTCGACCGAGCTCGGAGAGGTTCTCCACAACCTAGGGATCCTCCGATCACCCTCCGACACACACGGTCGACTAATGAGCTAACAGCCAACTGCCTGAACAGGCACAACTCTCTCCAGCATCTCAACCATGCTGGCCAACGCCAACTCATTGGGAACCAAGAGGACCCGAAATGCTACCAAATGCGTCATCCTCCTACTCAAACATCAGCCTCAACAAGGCTTCTACCCAAGGAAAGGATCCAAACAACTCTCTTAGCCAAGGCGATCAGAAACTGCGCCGCTTTGCTACCACCGCACTTGTTCAGTTTCCAACTGAACTCCAACCGATGGAACACCAAAAGTTCCATCTCCACACGATGCTCAAAGCTGAGGCAACCTTGCTTTACCAAGGCATAACCATGCCACACCGAACTGACTTTATACCAAGCCTCTACCAAGGGTGCTTACCCATAAGGCATCCAAATCCTCTCGCCAGGCATCAACTCATCTCGCCTCAAAGGCATCCAACTCGCCTCATAGGCATCCAGCTCATCTCATGAGCATCAAACTCAGGGTCCCTCTGCTGGACCAAACTCGCATCTACGAAGCTCAACTCTCCTCAGATTAAGGCACTCGAAGGTAGTTGACCGCACTACCAACCACAAGGAAACTCTTGGGCTTAACACTAGCGCGAGACTCACGCGCACCAACACTTACCAACTGCCAACCTGCTGACTTACTCAACCTCCAGAAACACTGGGAAGAGGCTCCGGCTCCTCTCGAGCATCTTTTCGCTTGTAGTCCATCGACTACCACTGAACTAGCCCTCTGGCACGACTTAAACAGGTGCAACTGCCATAAACGGATCCAAGGCTAAAGGAGTGCGCTGAAATCCGAACGGCATAGAACCATCTGCTATGCCCAAGCCAAACTCAAGCCTGAACCAGACTTAGTGCCAAAGTGACACACCAACCAATGCACCTCAAGTGCTACTACTACCAAATCCACATCTTACTACAGATGGGGCCAACAAGGTCACTACCTCAAGTGACAACAACTCTGGCTAGGCATATAAGGGCTCAACTCAAACGGCCATGCCTATGGCATCTCCTCAAACCAAAGGCTCACAGCCTACTTTTGCATCTCCAAAAGATGCTCAACAAAACTCTTGCCGGATCTCTCAACATGCAGCAGCTAGCTCCACCCTAGGAGCTCACCAAGGAAGCGTGCTCAACTCTACCAAACATCTGAGGAAACTGGGCTGTTAAACAACAACAGGCTTGCAAGGGGGCAAAGATGTCTCTACATCTGCCTCAAACCACTAACACGGCAACTTGCCAATCAATCGGGCGACTGGTGGAGACTCTGCTAGTCCACCTCTCACAAGGGACTTCCACCACCAACTGTTGTACCAAACAGCACAGGAACGGCACACCTCGGCCTCTGAACAGCAGGGCATCCCACACACGGATGCTAAACTCAAACCTGGCCAACCGCTTTACTACTAGCAGCAGGACTTTCTGAAACATCGAGCTCTACAGGCATCCACTTGCCAAACTGGGCGACTCCATCATCGCCAACAATCTCATCTGAATAAACCTGCTGATCATTCCCTCCCGGGAACCTCCGGGGCTACAAGAGCTACTGGGGGATGCTGAAACAAACTCTGTCAACTGGGCTATCTGTGAACGGGACTCCTCACTACGAGCTACAAACTGCGCCTGGGTCTCCGCTCTCTGATAGCTAAAGACCTGCCATCCAATCTCTCATGGCTGGAGCACACTCTGCTCAAGGAGTCTCACTCTGAGGCGCTGCTAGCCTCTACCCCCTTCTCTAGGCAACTCAACTGACAGGGCCAACTCTGGCCAACGGGTCTAAACGACCCTGGACGCGGCCTCAACATCAACTCGATCAGTCCAACTCCTCGGTCGGACATGCCAAGCGTCCTGCTCCTCTGGGTGCGATCAACATACTGGCGATCTGCACAAAGCACCTCCACCCTCTCACTAGGGGAAAAGCAGCAACTGGGCCACAAATGGCCAATGGGAATCTAAGCTCTGCCTCCCTCAGGGACGACGTCCCAAGGCATCCAAAACTATCTAGATACCTCAACAAGCTGCTAAATCATGCTCGCACTGCGGGAAAGTTGGCATGATGGCTCTCTAAGCTCAAACCAACAAAGAGTCAGAACCTGCTCGTCTACGCTCCAAAACACTACGCAAGGCAAACACTAGATGAAAAGTATTGTAAATTCTTACCCCTTTCTTTAAAACAGTAAACTTAGGCGTACCTGATGACTGCCGGAGTGCTGATGATCATGGAAAAACGACCTACAACAAAGGTCAATCTACAGAATCTATGACTTTGAGCTCTGATACCAACCTGTAATGACCCGACCCGAATGGGGTTCTAAATAGGTCGTTACCTCAATGCATGCATACAAATCTACAGAAAATTTGCAAGATGGTGTTCGGATTCTAAGTAAAAACTAAAACATAAAACATCCATTTAATTTCCTAAAACCTGTCCCTGTTTCCAAGCACCTGTTCCAAGACAAATACATTTACAAAACCTACTCTGATCAGAGATTTATTTAAAACATACAATCTTTACAACAATGCTAGAATCCAGAAATACATTCAGAAAACACCCTAGGGCTCCGTGCCCAACTACATGCATTCAGAGAACATTTAAATCATAACATAAACATAAGACTCAGAGTTGAACAACAGGTTTCCATGATCACAGCTCCTCCTCCAGCCATCCTGTCTCGCACCATGGTTACCTGTGGAAAAACCACAGAAATAAGGGTGAGTAACGAATTACTCAGTAAGAATCCCCAACCGGGGTACAATACGATATAATCAGTCATCTAGTACCAAAGCATGCAAGCAAACAGCTACTAACACAGATCATGGCTCAACGAGCTCATAAAACAAGATCTGGAGTCATCGGAAGTCTCTTTCTTCTGGCCTAACTAGGATTGGATACACTGACCAATCTTGGACATGACCGAGGTATCTGTCACTCGGGGGGAATACATTGATCCCTAGAATGTCCTCAAGGGCCTCCTTGCCCTTGCACTAATCTGGACTTACGGGAGAGTACCCGAAGTCAGGCTCTAACACAAGGAATGGTGTACTCACGACATTAGCCCGGGGGAGCTCTCCGAACTGGCAACTAACGCTTGTGCGCTCACACGGCATGCTCCTCTGCAACCGGCGTAAATGCGGGGGCCGAAGGGCAAACTACGCGGGCCAGGTGCACATGCCTATGACTCGGAAGCGGTGTCACTGATCACGATGGCGAGGCCCTCGGCGATCATCTGCGCAAAGATGGTCCACCGACACTGAAGCTAAGAACCGCCAGTAGGCGAGCTTACACCGATGGCAGGGTTCCGCTCTAGCAGGCTACAAACTAGGCTATGCCGAAGTGGGTAGCTAATTCCACAATCGGCGGGTCGGGGGGGGGGGGTAGCAAGATACGTTATGCTTCGCACACTTTACTCCCGACCTGAGCTACTAGGGACAAAGTACGTTATGTCCGCTCAGCCTCTGGATGATTACAAGCATGATACTACGAGCTTAAGCAGGAATCACAAGCATGCTGGCAGAACAAACCTAGCATGGCACTAACATGTAATATCAAGCAAACATGCTAGCAGAGATCAATCAAAGCTGCTCTATTATTATCATGCTCATAACAGTCAGCAAACAAGCAAGGCATAATCATGAAAATATCGCAGAGCCCACACAACTACGGTAAGAAATCCTTACCTGGTCGGAAGGCAACAACACACAATAAAAATAACTGCGATCGAACCCGAGCAACCTATATCGAGCCAAACAAACACATCAATAATCATAAAATAGCCCTAAATACACTAAAATAAACAAGGCTCAGCTCGAGAGCAACTCACGAGGCGCAGCTGACACGCGAACGAGCCGGCTGCAAGAGCTAGGCAGCCAAAGGGGCTGGCTGGGCGCGCTGGGGCCGAGCTGCGCGCGGAGGGCCGCTGGGCTGCGCGTGGACGACACGCGAGCGACACACGCCGCGCGGTAGCCCGCTGCTCGGCTGGCGCTGGAGTCTGCGCGCGCTCGGCAAGCTACTGAGGCGGGGCGCGCGCACACGCGCGCGGGGACGCGACACAGGTGCGGGGACGCGCGATCGAGCTGGGCTCGGCACAGGGCGACGCGGCTCGAGGTTGGGCGACTCGAGTGTGGACGAACACGAGCTGGGCGTGCTCGAGCTGGCGACGCGACGGCCTGGGCGACACTAACGAGCGGCGGCGGCGCTTTCTTCGCGAGCTGGGCGACATCTTGCAGGCGAGCGAGGGCTCGGCCGGGCGAGGCGGCGGCGCAGGCGAGCGAAGAAGGTCGCGCGAGGGCGCACGCGGCGAAGCTGGGTCAAGGGCTAGCTCGGGCGAGCAGGGGCTCGGGCTGGCTGTGCTTGGGCGAGCCAAGGGGCTGCTCGGGCAAAGGGGGCTCGGTTAGAGAGAGAGAGAGAGAGAGAGAGAGAGAGAGAGAGAAAAGAGAAAAAAAAATAAAAAGAAAAGAAAATGAATTTGGAAAAGAAAGGAAAATGGGAAAATAAAAAGGAAAAAGGGATTTTATCCAAAAAATCCAACCTTATCCACTTAAAACCTCAAAATCCCATTTCCCGACTTCCTCCTTCGAGACCCGACCGAAGCAATCTTTTCCAATAAATCAAACTCACTTAAATCTAACTCCCAAAGCAACACTAAGGGCTCGAGCTCGAATCCCAAAGGAAACACACAACAACCAACACTTTACCAAAGCCCAAACCACAACCGAGCATCCAACCGACTAGCCCAAACACCTCGGGACTCGCAGCCACCAACAAACAAGCCTCGACAAAGGCAGGAGCTACCTCGATGCCCAGAAAACCACAAATCCTGCCCGAAGAGCTAAAAGACAAAAATACCCCCAAGGGTCCAAACGACTCTAAAACCCAACCAAACAACCGAATCTTGACCCGAAGGCACCTCGAAAACTGAAATAGGAAACTGGGCTGTTACATCCGACTACCACCGAGCTAGATCTCTTATGCAACCCAAACAGGTGCAACCTCAGAAAATGGGTACAAGGCTAGTGGGGATGCTAAACTCCGCGTGGTCATAGAACTACCTGCACATCTGGTGCAAGCTGGCCTGAACCTAGGCCTCCTTACCGAGCATGGTGCCACCAAGCACTACATCTTTTCGACTCAAATAACTATAAACGAGCTCTACGTACCCACTAAGGGTAGGAAAGGTCACACTTCAGGTGACAGGGACAATGGCACTCAAAACAAGAAGCCCAACACTCGAGCAGTCTAATCTCTGGCATCTCGTCCAACAGTCATGCCACGGCCTACCCCTGCATCCCACTCGATGCTCAACAAATTCTCAGGCCAACCTTCAGGTGGCAACAACTAGTTCCACATTTGGAACATGCTAACAAAAAGAGCGCTCCACTCTACTACCCAACTGAAATCCACGGACTGATTAAGTCCTGACAAGCAAACTCCACACTACACCCTGGCTACGAGGGTACCAAAAGAGCTGGCTGCAAAGGACAGCATGCTTGCAAGGGGTCAAGATTTCTCTACATCTTCCTCAAAGCTACTAACACGGCACTTGCCAATCGACCGGGTGACTGATGGCGACTCTGCTAGTCCACCTCTCTCAAGGGACTTCCACCACCAAACTGCTGTATCAAACAGCACCAGAACGGCATGCCTTAGCCTCTGAACATCAAGTCATCCCCACACTCGGATGATAAACTCGATCCTGGCCAACCACCTCGCTTCTGCTTGCCAAACTCGGCGGCTCCTCACTACGAGCTACAAACTGCGCCTGGGTCTCCGCTCTCTGATAGCTAAAAGACCTGCCATCATTTCTCTCATGGCTGGAGCACACCCTGCTCAAGGAGTCTCACTCTGAGGCATGTTAGCCTTTACCCTCTTATCTTGGCAACTCAACTGCCAGGGCCAAAGGTGGCCTACGGGTCTAGACAACCCTGGACGTGGTCTCATCATCAACATGCGCAGTTCAACTCCTCGGTTGGAAATACCAAACGTCCCTGCTCCTCTATGTGTAATCAGCATAAGCGATCTACACTAAACACAAAGCTAGTCCACACCGGGACTCTCACTACCCAACAGGGGTAACACATGTATACTAGATGCAGTATTGTAAAATAAAACCCTTGGCTTAATGAACTCGCACAAACTGATGGCCATGAGTGTCTTTGATGATCATGGGGAAAACAACCTACAAAGCAGGTTAGTCTACAGAATCTCTGACTCTGTGCTCTGATACCAACTGTAAGGACCCGACCTGGAATACGGTCCTAAACCTAGGTCCTCACTCAGCATGCAAGTTAAATATTTCAACAAGCGGTTTAGTGCTCATATTTAAAACGTTTTCAAAACATTTGGAAACGGGGAACACTTAAAACATATCCAACAATTTTCATAAAGCAAATCCAATCAAGGTAAAATAAGCTCCGCCAAAGATTTATAAAAGAACATTCAAAACAATTTAAACAACTTTAACATCATTCCCTAGGACTCCCGTCCATCTACATGCTTTGAATAAATAAATGAAAACAATAAACGATGTGGTGCCTTGCAATTTCCCCATGACCAAACAAATCCCTCCGCTAGCCATCCCGGTGTCTTTGTCCCAAGTTACCTGGTGGAAAAACCACAGAAATAAGGGTGAGTATAAACATACTCACTAAGAATCCCCAACCGGGGTACAATACGATACATCAGTCATCTAGCACCCTAGTAGCCATGCAAATAAAACAATGACTTAGAGCAAAACGGTTGAATTAGGCTATGAGCAACTTCTATAGCGAGCCTATTCAAGGGCTTTCATCTACAGCCTATCCTAGGTTCTACACTTGGATGCCCTTCGAGCCTTACACAACCTAGGACTCAGTGATGCCTAGTGGGGCCTTAAACACCTAGGATGCCCATCCGGGCCTTACACCTCCAGAATCAGTGATGCCCAGTGGGGCCTTACACACCTAGGATGCCCATCGAGGCCTTACACCTCTAGAATCAGTGATGCCCAGTGGGGCCTTACACACCTAGGATGCCCATCAGGGTCTTACACCTCCAGACTCGGTGATGCCCAGTGGGGCCTTACACACCTAGGATGCCCATCAGGGTCTTACACCTCCGGATGTCCATCGGGGTCTTACCCGAGCGGGACCTAAACTAGTTACCCCTACAGTCTTCTACACTATACATCACCCGCCTATGCCAAGCATGGAACTAACAGGATAAAATAGGACAAGGTATGCCAAGATAATTAAACCCCTTGCATGGAACTAACCGAATATATCAGGGACACAAGAGCAACACGATCTGGAAGCAAGAGAAAACATGTAACCTACCCACTGGAAATTTCATACAATCACAAGACATGGCATGTTGGAAGAACAAACCTAGCATGACACTAACATGAACAACAAGCAACATGCTAGCAAGATTTTAAACACAAGCTGTTCAATAGCTAACATACTCATAACAGCAACCAAGCATACAAGGCACAATCATGATAGCATCGCAGGGTCCACACAACCACGGTAAGAAATCCTTACCTGGGGGCAAGCGAAAAATAATGACCACAACCAACAAGCGACCCTCGAGCTTCTAAGAGAACCCGAGAAACCTAAGCAAACAATAAAAATCATCCTAATTAAGCAACCAACAACTAACATCTTAAGGTCCAAAAGAGTGGAGGCTCGGGAATTACCAACTGAGAAGGCACAAGGTCTCGGGCCAACTTTCTTGGCAAAAATCAGGCTCTCGGCAGCAAGGGGCAGGCAGGTTGGGCGGCAGAGGCGAGCAATCTGAAGCGCCGGCCGCGCTACCGCACGGGCGCCGGGCGTGGCGAGAAGACGGGTTCATATGGACGCACGCACGACGACACAGACTGGGCGCCCATGCGCGACGCGAGCAGGCTGGCGGGGCATCTAGGCGAGATGCAGGGGCTGTGTTGGGGCGTCTGGGTCGCTAGCTAGCCGTGGCGACATGCGGGGCCTGTCTTTGGGCGTCTGGCTCGCTTTCGGTCGGTGTGCGACATGCAGTGCTCTTTAGTGCCTGGTGTCTTTGGTGGCTCGGTGCGGCTCGGTTGGGTTTCTTGGTGAGGTCGGCAAGGAGAGAGAGAGAGAGAGAGAGAGAGAGAGAGAGAGAGAGAGAGAGAGAGAGAGAGAGAAGAAGGGGAAAGAATAAGGGTTTTCTCTTTTCTTTTCCTTTTCCTAAATTAAATAGGCTTTGGGTGGTCCAAAATCCCTTCCCAAGGCTTTCCTCCTTCGAGTCCTAGCTGACGCATTCTTTTCCATTTAATAAAACCCATTTAAATCAAGCCTCCTAATAACCGTTAGGTCAAGGGTTCAATTCCCAAAGGAAGCACTCTAATTAACAATAATTTTTCTAATTACCAAAACACCTCCAAACTTCCAAACAACTAGCCCGAACTTCTTGGGTCCTGCAACCAACAAAAATCAAGCCTCGACAAAGGCAGGTGTGACCCTGGAGTCCTCAAAATCCACAAAACCCTGACCGGGGGCAAAAAGACCAAAATGCCCCTAAGGGTTAAAATAGCACTAACGACCCATCCGAACATCCTAATAATGAACTGGAAACACCTGGGAAACCGAAATAGAAAACTGGGCCTTTACAGGCAGGGCTGCTCCGCTGGGCGTCTGCTGCTGGCGATGGGGCTGCTGGTGCGACGGTAGAGGTTGGGCGATGGGCAGGGGCTGCTGCTGCTCTGTTGGGCTGCACAACACCAAGGATCACCTCTTCTTCTCTATACCAGCAAGAATACACCAAACAAAAGAAGGAGAAGAGGAAGAGAACTCTTACCCGGGATGACAATCGATAGAAGGGCTACTCGGGGAGATGATGCATGGCAAGGAGCTTGGGGAGAGGAGGCTTGGGCGGCTAGGGTGAATTTGGAGAAGAAAGCATAAACAAACCTAATTTCCCTTCATTTAGTCAAATGCACCAAAACCCCAAAGACCCAAAGCTAAACAAGACATGCCGCAGAAAGAACAACAAGAACAGCTCGAGGCACAACCGGCAATAACACACAATTGACCTCCCAGACAACCTGGGTTCGAACCCCAACAAACACACCTTTATTTCCCAATTTTACTTTTGCATCTCACCATGCCCAAACACATCCACAACATCAAAATTCTACATAAGACCATCTAATAATTTTAACAACTGGAAAAGACATAAACGGCCCTGACGGCCAGACCAAATTACCAAAATACCCCTAGGGCATACCTGGAAGACCGGGATGAAAACCTGGGCCCATTAGGTTACTTCTTTGGTCCTGGAGTTGGTGGTAGTGGTGCTAGGAAGAGGGAAAGTCTGTTGGTCGCCTGAAAGTAGTTGTTTGTCCAGTTAAGCAGACTCGTGAGTGGTGTTCTGGAAGTTGCAGTAAGGGTTGTTCTGCCTCCTATGAGTGTTTGGCCTAGTCGGTTAAGGTCCTTTGTGTGTTTGTCCTGGGAGCTGTTGCACCTTTGTAGTTGAGGAACCCCTTTGTATCAGTTGTGGGATGAGTTTTCACCGTGGTGGTTGGTCTAGGGTCTTGACCTTTGAGGCATCCTTGCTGGTTAGTGTAGCTTGTGCTCTGCCAGCCATTGTTGGTATTCTTGTTCTTGGTAGTTGGTGTTAACCGAGTAGTGGCGTTTCGTTTATGAAGTTTCGGTGGGAAGGTGCAATAAGCTTAAGCTAGAAGGTTAAAGCCTATTTGTGTTGCCGTTTGGACTTGTGAGTTGTGTCTCTTAATGAGGCGAGCTTTGTTTCGTTGCTTGCATGGAGGTAAGTTTAGTGGAGGGAGCCTCTGGGGCCCTATTTCTAGCGGGTTGGCTTTTCCAGTCAGTGATCTAGGTCGAGCTAGAGTTGAGTGGAATGGCGTGGTTATGCAGTGTGCGATTGGTTAGGCTACCGAGTTCGTAGCACTCAAGTTGTTGGTTGGTAGGATTTCGTGTGGAAGCTGGCAGCTGGTTGAGGTTGTTGTGTGAGTTCGGATTTTTGGCGGATTAGTTGTAGTAGCTAGAGCTCGCACCTCGCCCCAGGTGGAGATGTCATTACTAAGGAGTAGTGGCATGGCAGTTTCAGGCTGGAGTTGTTGGCACCGGGGTGTGACAACAAAGGTTTATTCTAGAAAGTGCGTTGAAGAACCGTGGTTCTGGAGAGCGTTCTTAGACGCTTGTGAGCTGAGTGCAATTCCAATAGTGTTTTCACCCCCGTATCGATGGTCTTTTGAGAGGGTTGAGCCAGATCCTTCAGAACTTGTTGCGAGTTGGTGTTTCCGTGATTAGGCAGCGGGGGACCAGTGTTGGTTTTTATGAGGTTGCCTTGGGTAGCAGTTCCCAACTGTCAGTTTATGCGGTTCCGTTGAGGCGTTGCATGGTAGATGTTGCAGGTTTCTAGTGTTCTGGGAAAAGGTTGGTGGCTGTCAGATTTTGGGTCCTGAGTTGCTGCAGTTGACCAGCGGTGCAGTGCAGAGGATTAGAGCTCGTAGGTTGTCAGCTCAGAGCAGGAAGAAGAGTTACGCTGATGTTCGGCGTCGAGATTTGGAGTTTGAGGTTGGACTGTCCGTGTTTTTTGGGTTGCACCGATGAGAGGTGTGTTGAGGTTTGGTAGGCGAGGGAAGTTGAGTCCCCGTTTATTGGTTCGTTTGGAGATTCTCAAAAGGTTGACAGAGTTGCATTTCGGTTAGCCTTTCCTCCGTCATTGTCAGCTGTGCACAGTGTTTTTCATGTATCGATGTTGAGGTCGTATGTGCCAGACCCATCGCTCATTCTGGACTTTGAGACTTTGCAGCTGAATGAGGATTTGAGCTTCGAGGGGAAGCCTGTGAGTATTCTGGTCTTTGAGTCGAATACGTTACATAATCGTGAGATCCGTTTGGTAAAGGTTCAGTAGAGGAGTCAGATTTTAGAGGAAGCCGCTCGTGAGCGGGGAGCACGAGATGAGATTGCATTATCCTGAGCTGTTTTAGTCTTAAAGACTTTCGAGGACGAAAGTCATAAAAAGGAGGGAATATTGTAACGGCCCAGGTTTTCATCTCGATCTTACAGGTTTACCGTAGAGGTATTTTGGTAATTTGGTCGGGCCGTTAGGGCCATTTCTGGTTCTCAATTGTTGTTTAGTCTGGAGGGTTGTTTTCAGATTGTGGTTGCATTTTGGTTGAGTTCGAATGTTGGGAGGTTCAAAAATAAAATTAAAGTTGCGTTTGGATTAAAAGTAGCAGCAGCCGGGGTTTGAGCCAGGGTGGCCTTGTGTGCTAGAGGTGAGCCTTGCCAAGTGAGCCACTTGGTGTTTTTGTGTCTCACCTTGCAAGCTTTTGTGTCACCTTAAAATCCATGGCTTAGGAGAGTTGGTTCAAAATAGGTCTTTCATCCCTTTTTTTCCCAAAACCTAACTCTCTTTTCTCTCCTTCACCACATCCCCCATGCCAGCCGACTCCAAAATTTCATAGCCCAAGCAAAGAACGCCAAGCAATCCCATCGCCCAAGCAAAGATGCTCGCGCACAAAGATGCCCGTCGCCACCACCGGCCCCGCATCGCCCAAATTTCATCTCGCTAGCATGACCCAAATAAAGAAGAGCCGAGCAAAATTTTTTCAGCCATCCTGTCTCGCACCATGGTTACCTGTGGAAAACCACAAAATAAGGGTGAGTAACGAATTACTCAGTAAGAATCCCCAACCGGGGTACAATACAATATAAATGGTCATCTAGCAGAAAGGTATGCAAGCTATGAATATAAACACAGAAGAAAGCACGTAGCTTAAAACCATACATAAACCTCGAATGCCATCTTAGGGTCTTACTCCAGAAAATCTACCAAGCAATACAATCCTATACGAGAAACAAGTCTCGGCCTCAGCCTGTCTACTGTGGATACGAAAGGTGCACTGAACTCAAGATCCCGAGGAGCTCTCCGTTCGACGCTGTAATGAGCGTGTGCGCGCACCGCATGCTGCTGCAAACCAAGGGGTGCCGGGTCTAGTGGCAAGCTGCCCTGGTCCAGTACTCAGGCCTAACTAATCTCTGGATCGGTGTCACTGACATAGGGGTGTGAGACCTGGACACGTGAACTATGTCAGCCTGTACCACCGCACCTGAGGCAAAGGAACCGGTCGTGGTAGGCTTACACCAGGAAGCGGTCGTTGCCCTATCAGGTGGCAATCAAGGGCTACTGCAGAACACACTGAGGACGTGCCGACTGCCGGGGACAAGGCAATGCCTTGTCATCATCCAGACCATTGGGGCATTTAACCGTCTGCCACCCTCACCCAAGATTGCAAAGGGCTACTGTAAGGACCCGACCTGGAATACGGTCCTAAACCTAGGTCCTCACTCAGCATGCAAGTTAAATATTTCAACAAGCGGTTTAGTGCTCATATTTAAAACTTTTTCAAAACATTTGGAAACGGGGAACACTTAAAACATAACCAACAATTTTCATAAGCAAATCCAATCAAGGTAAAATAAGCTCACCGATATTTATAAAAGAACATTCAAAATGCAGTTTAAACAACTTTAACATCATTCCCCTAGGACTCATGTCCATCTACATGCTGAATAAATAAATGCAAACAATAAACGATGAGTCTTGGTGGCCCCCATGATCAAACAGCTCCCTCCGCTAGCCATCCCGGTGTTGTCCCAAGTTACCCGGTGGAAAAACCACGAAATAAGGGTGAGTATAAACATACTCAAGAAGAATCCCCAACCGGGTACAATACGATACATCAGTCATCTAGCACCCTAGTATACAAGCAAATAAAACAATGACTTAGAGCAAAACGGTTGAATTAGGCTATGAGCTACTTCTAGAGCGAGCCTATTCAATGGCTTTCATCTACCGCCTATCCTAGGTTCTACACTTGGATGCCCTTCGGGCCTTACACAACCTAGGACTCGGTGATGCCCAAGTGGGGTCTTACACACCTAGGATGCCCATCGGGTCTTACACCTCCAACTCGGTGATGCCCATCGGGACTTACACACCTAGGATGCCCATCGGTCTTACACCTCCAACTCGGTGATGCCCATCGAGACTTACACACCTAGGATGCCCATCGGGTCTTACACCTCCAACTCGGTGATGCCCATCGAGACTTACCCACCTAGGATGCCCATCGGGTCTTACACCTCCAACTCGGTGATGCCCATCGAGACTTACACACCTAGGATGCCCATCGGGTCTTACACCTCCAACTCGGTGATGCCCATCGAGGACTTACACACCTAGGATGCCCATCGGGGTCTTACACCTCCAATTCGGTGATGCCCATCGGGGACTTACACACCTAGGATGCCCATCGGGTCTTACACCTCCAACTCGGTGATGCCCATCGGGACTTACACACCTAGGATGCCCATCGGGTCTTACACCTCCAACTCGGTGATGCCCATCGGGGACTTACACACATAGGATGCCCATCGGGGTCTTACACCTCCAACTCGGTGATGCCCATCGGGACTTACACACCTAGGATGCCCATCGGGTCTTACACCTCCAACTCGGTGATGCCTATCGGGGACTTACACACCTAGGATGCCCATCGGGGTCTTACACCTCCAACTCGGTGATGCCCATCGGAGACTTACACACCTAGGATGCCCATCGGGTCTTACACCTCTAACTCGGTGATGCCCATCGAGACTTACACACCTAGGATGCCCATCATGGTCTTACACCTCCAACTCGGTGATGCCCATCGGGACTTACACACCTAGGATGCCCATCGGGTCTTACACCTCCGATGTCCATCGGGTCTTACCCGAGCGGGACCTAAAATAGTTACCCCTACAGCCTTCTACACTATACATCACCCGCCTATGCTCGCACTTTAACTAACAGATAAAATAGAACAGGTATGCCAAGATAATTAAACCCCTTGCATGGAACTAATGAATATATCGGGGACACAAGAGCAACACGATATGGAAGCAAGAGAAAACATGTAACCTACCCACTGGAAATTTCATACAATCACAAGACATGGCATGTTTGGAAGAACAAACCTAGCATGGCACTAACATGAACAACAAGCAACATGCTAGCAAGATTTCAAACACAAGTCGTTCAATAGCTAACATACTCATAACAACAACCAAGCATACAAGGCACAATCATGATAGCATCGCAGGTCCACACAACCACGGTAAGAAATCCTTACACGAAACGAGTAGGAATAACTTCCACAATCAAATAGTGACCCTCGAGCTTTAAAAAGCGAAACCGAGCAACCTAAGCATTTCAAAAGCATCCTAAATAAATATACAAAGAATGACCAGACTTAAAAATCTAAAAGGGATAGGTTCGGAATTACGAACCGAGAAGGCATGGGGTCTCGCAGCAGGGGGCGCTTTTGGGCGCTTCTTTGCGCGTACTGGCCCTTGCGCGCAGACGGCGCTGGCGCTGGCTTTGCTTGTGATCGCGACGAGGCGCAGCGCTACTTGGCGGCATGCGACGAAGCGGCACGCACGCAGACGCGACGGCCAGTCTTGCGCGGCGCTGGCGCGCGGCAGCGAAGCGGCAGCGCGCTGTGGCTATGCGCGGCGGCACTCGGTCGCGGGACGGCGCGCGGCGCGTCTCGGGCGACCCGATGCAGTCGGTCGCGCGCGTCTGGGCGACCGATCTGGTCGGTCTGCAGTAAGCTGCGTCTGGGCGCTGGTGCGCTGGGGCAGGCACTGGCTGCCTTTGCACTGGGCTGCCGAGCAGGTGAGCGGGGGTGCGGCTAGGGCGGCTAGGGTTTCTTGGTGAGGTCGGCTAGGAGAGAGAGAGAGAGAGATTGCAAAACAAGGGGAAAAGGGATTTTCTTGATTTTCTTTCCTTTTCCCTAATTAAATAGGTCTAAAATCCCTTCCCAAAGCTTCCTCTTTCCAAACCCTACTAAAGCAAACTTATTTTAAAAATAAAACTCTCTTTTCCTACGAACTCCCCAAGACCATTTAGGGCAAGGGCTCAAAACCCAATGGAAGCACCAAAATTACAATTAATTTTGCCATTTTCTAAAACACCTCCAAACTTCCAAACAACTTGCCCAAACCTCTCGGGTCTTGCAACCAACAACCATTAAGCTTCGACAAAGGTAGGAATGGCCACAAATCTTGAAAATCCTCAAAACCACATCGGGGGCAAAAGACCGAAATACCCCTAAGGGTTAAAATAGCTCTAACGGCCCATCCGAACATCCGAATAATGACCCGAAATCACCTGGGTAACCGAAATAGAAAACTGGGCCGTTACAGCTACCGTTATTTAACGGCCCAGGTTTTCATTCCGGTCTTCCAGGTATGCCCTAGGGGTATTTTGGTAATTTGGTTGGGCCGTCAGGGCCGTTTATATATTTTTCAGTTGCTAAAATTATTGGATGGTCTTATGTAGGTCTTTGAGGCTTTGTGGATGTGTTTGAGCATGGTAAGATGCAAAAGTAAAAATGTTAGGTATTTGTGTTGCAGTTGGGTTTCAACCCGGGTCTCCGGGAAAGCCTGTTGGGATGCGTGCCAATTGAGCAATTGGGAGCTCTTGTTGCTCTTTCCATGAAATATCTTGGTTAACCTTGGATCTTTGGAGTTTTGGTGCTTTTTATTAAAAAAAAAGAAAATAGGGTTTTGTCTTCTTCTCCAAACTCCATGGCCGCCCAACCCCCATTTTCCTCAAGCTCTTTGCGTGTGTCTTCTCCCGAGAGCCCCTCCAACCGTCGTCCCGGCCAGCCAAGCAACCCAGCCTAGCGAATTTCACCCAGATCGCACCAAAGAAATTTCCATCGTCGGCGAGACACGCCCGGCCAGCCCGAGCAGGGTCATGTCGCATGCCAGCCAGCCCAGCGCCCAGACGCTGGCGGCGCGTTGCTCGAACTGTCGCCGCCCATCATCGCTCACAGCCAGTCGTCGCATTCCTGCGTTCGTCCCGTCCTCGGGCCGACGCTGTTACGGCCCAGGTTTTCATCCGGGTCTTCCAGGTATGCCCTAGGGGTATTTTGGTAATTAGGTCGGGTCGTCAGGGCCGTTTATGTCTTTTTCCAGTTGCTAAAATTATTGGATGGGTTTATGTAGGTTTTGTAGGCTTTGTGGATGGGTTTGAGCTTGGATAGATGCAAAAGTAAAAATACAGGAAATTATGTTGCAGTTGGGATTGGAACCCGGGTCTCCGAGAAAGCGTGTTGGGTTGTGTGCCAGTTGAGCTATTGGGAGCTCTTGTTACTCTTTCCGCGACATATCTTGGTTAGCCTTGGATCTTTGGAGTTTTAGTGCATTTGATTAAAAGAAAAGAAGTGTAGGGTTTTGTCTTCTTCTCCAAATGCATTGTGGCCGCCCAAGCTTGTCTCCCTAGCTCCCCAAGCAAAATTTCTTCTCCTTAGTATCCCCGAGATTCGACCGTCGTCCCTCGTCGCTAAGCAACCCCGCCTAGCACCCCGCCAGATCGCGCCGCCCTTGACCGATCGCACCAAGCGACCCCATCGTCGCCAGCGACGCCACGGCCAATGAAAGAAGATTTCATTGCGGCAAGACCAGACGCCTTGATGCCCAAGAGCAGCAGTCCGCCGCCGCCCAGCGCCACAAGACGCCCACCGTCGCAGCCGCCGTGCCTCAGTCGCCGCCGCATTGCGTCGCTCGCTTGCTCGCCCGCGCGTCTGCATCGTGTCGCTCGTGTGCATCGTGTCGCTCGCCCGCCGCATTGCGTCGCTCGCTTGCTCGCCCGCGCGTCTGCATCGTGTCGCTCGTGTGCATCGTGTCGCCGCGCGCCGCATTATCTTCATCGCACGTCGCGCCGGCGCGCTTTGTCTCGCCATGCTTGCGCGCGCCCACAGCCAACGTCGCGCCACTGCGCCATCGGCTCAAAGAAGAAATTTCGCCGCGTGCTCGCCTGCCCGTCCGCGTGTGTCGCCGCGCGCGTGAGTTGCTTACTGAGCCGCGCCACAATGATGGTCGGGATAGATGCAAAAGTAAAAATAGAGGATCTTTGGAGTTTTGGTGCATTTGATTAAAAGAAAAGAAGTGTAGGGTTTTGTCTTCTTCTCCAAATGCATTGTGGTCGCCCAAGCTTGTCTCCCTAGCTCCCCAAGCCGAATTGCTTCTCCTTAGCAGCCCCGAGATCCGACCGTCGTCCCGGCCAGCCAAGCAACCTAGCCGAGCAGCCCAATGGAGCCGCCCAGCCAAATCGCACCAGCAGCCTCATCGTCAGCAGGATGCCCAAACCCGTATGTGCATCGCAGCCCGAAGAAGCGCAGCGCACAGCGCCCGGCCAAGAAGAGTTCTGTCGTGCGCCGCGCTTCCTCGTCTGCACGTCGCGCCCGATCGCCTTGTCTCGCCCGCAGCGCGCTTCCCAGGTAGCCGTGCGGCGTGCAACCTGCTGCCGCTTATCGCGCCAAGAAGATCCTCGCCATGCGCTGCCGCCGTCACAGCGTGTCCGCCAGCGCCACGTGATTTGCTCCCGAGCCGAGCCTTATTTATTTTATTATATTTAGGCCTATGGATGGTGATTATTATTGTGTTTGTTAGGTTCTCGGTAGCTAGCTCGGGTTCGATCGCAACTTAGGATTTTGTGTGTAGTTGCCTCCCGGCCAGGTAAGGATTTCTTATCGGAGTTGTGTGGGCCCTGCGATATTATATGTGATTGCTGATTGTATGCTTGTTTGTGTTTATTAACATGTTTAGTGATAGGTGCTCTATTCTGAATTCCCGACTGGCATGATTTCCTATGTTGTTTCTCAAGTTAGTCCATGCTAGGTTGTTCTGTTCTCGCATGCTCGTTATCTGTTCTTGCTTCGTAGTATCATGCTAGGTTCGTTGTATATATTGAGCACGTATTGGATTATTTGATGTTGATATGATAGGTTAGAGTTCAGGTAGATAGCATCATCCGGGCCTAGATGCATAAAGTACCTTGCATCCACGGCAGGGACGTACGAGACAGTTCTCCGTCCCCGGACCCCGTTAGGGATTAGCTAATCCTACCGGTAGGCCCTGCAATCTTGGGTGAGGGTGGCAGTCTGTTAATGCCCCAACGGTCAGGATGATGACATGGCATTGCCTTGTCCCCAACAGTCGGCACGTCCTCAGCGTGTTCGACCGTAGCCCTTGATTGCCACCTGTTAGGGCAAGGACGGCTTCCTGGTGTAAGCCTACCAAGACCGGTTCCTTAGCCTCAGGTGCGGTGGTAAAGGCTGACATAGTTCACGTGTCCAGGTCTCACACCTCTATGTCAGTGACACCAATCCAGAGATTTAGTTAGTCATGGTGACCTGACCTGGGCAGCTTGCCAGTAGACCCGGCACCCCCCAGAGTCTGCAGTAGCATGCGTTGCGCGCTTATACTCATTACAGCGCCGATTGGAGAGCTCCTCGGAATTGTGAGCCAGTGCACCTTTCGTCGACAGTAGACAGGCTGAGGCAGCGACTTGTTTCTTGTATTGGGCGTATTGTGTGGTGGATTATTCCGGACTAAGACCCTGAGTTGGCATCCGATGATTATGTGTGGATTTAAGCTATGTGCTCTATTCTGTGTTTATATTCATAGCTTGCATATCTTTCTGCTAGATGACCATGTATATCGTATTGTACCCCGGTTGGGGATTCTTACTGAGTAATTCGTTACTCACCCTTATTTTTTGTGGTTTTCCACAGGTAACCAAGGTGCGAGACAGGATGGCTGAAGGAGGAGCTGTGATCATGGGAACCTGCTGTTGTCTCTGATTTTTATTTTTTGACTCTTTGCCTTTTTATTTCCTCTGAATGCATAAAGCCGGCACGGAGCCCTAGGATGTTTTCTAAAATGTTTTTGTGGATTCCAGCGTTGTTGTAACTGAGAAGGTTTAAATGTTTTTAATAAATCTCTGATCAGAGTAAGCTTTTGGAAACGTATTTGTCTTGAAACAGGTGCTTGGAGACAGGGACAGTTTGATGAAAGCGTATTGATTTACAGGATTGAATGTTGAATGTTTTAGTGTTAATTGGAATCCGAAAACATACCTGCATATTGTCCTTTACTTTGAATGCATGCATTGAGAGAAAGGCCCAGTTAGAGCTTTTTCGGGTCAGGTCTTTACAGTCGCGCGCACCAGACGCCATCGCCCAGCCGAGCTTGCGCCCGCACGCCTGCATTTGCCCGTCCACGTCTGCGCCCGCGCGCCCTTGTCTCGCCTGCAGCTCGTCCGCGCCAGCGCGCGCAGTCCTGCTGCCCATTTGCGCTCGTCAGCGCCCAGCGCACAGCCCCTGCCGTCCATCTGCGCCCATCAGCGCCCAGCAGCAGCCCCGCACGTGCTGCCTGTCCATCCGCGCGTCAGCCATGCTGCATGAGTTGCTCCCGAGCCGAGCCCTGTTTATTTTATTATATTTAGGCCTATGGATTGTGATTATTATTGTGCTTGGTAGGTTCTCATTAGCTAGCTCGGGATCGATCGCAGCTTAGGATTCTTGTGTGTAGTCGCCTTCTGACCAGGTAAGGATTTCTTACCGGAGTTGTGTGGGCCCTGCGATATATTATGTGATTGTTGTTTGTATGCTTGTTTGTGTTTATCAGCATGTTTAGTGATAGAGGATTTGTTCTGAATTCCTGGCTGGCATGATTTCTTTTGTTGTTTCTCATGTTAGTCCATGCTAGGTTGTTTCGTTCAGGCATGCTCGTATCTGTTCTTGCTTCGTAGTATCATGCTAGGTTCATTGTATCTATTGAGCACGTATTGGATTGTTTGCTGTTGATGTTATAGTTTAGAGTTCAGATGGGTAGCATCATCCGGGCCTGGATGCATAAAGTACCTTGCATCCACGACAGGGACGTACTAGGCAGTACTCCGTCCCTGGACCCCGTTAGGGTTTAGCTAACCCTACCGGTAGGCCCTGCAATCTTGGGTGAGGGTGGCAGACTGTTAAATGCCCCAACGGTCGGGATGATGACATGGCATTGCCTTGTCCCCTGCAGTCGGCACGTCCTGAGCGTGTTCGGCAGTAGCCCTTGATTGCCACCTGATAGGGCAAGGACGGCTTCCTGGTGTAAGCCTACCACGACCGGTTCCTTAGCCTTAGGGGCGGTGGTTCAGGCTGACATAGTTCACGTGTCTAGGTCTCACACCCCTATGTCAGTGACACCGATCCAGAGATTTAGTTAGGCATGGTGACTGGACTTGGGCAGCTTTCCACTAGAGCCGGCACCCCCCATGGTTTGCAGTAGCATGCGGTGCGCGCATATGCTCATTACAGTGCCGACTGGAGAGCTCCTCGAGATTGTGAGCCAGTGCACCTTACATATCGACAGTAGTCAGGCTGAGGCCGAGACTTGTTTCTCGTATAGGATCGTATCGTGTGGTGGATTTTCCGGTGTAAGACCCTGAGATGGCATCCGAGGTCTATGTGTGGACTTAAGCTATGTGCTCTCTTCTGTGTTTATATTCATAGCTTGCATACCTTTCTGCTAGATGACCATGTATATCGTATTGTACCCCGGTTGGGGATTCTTATTGAGTAATTCGTTACTCACCCTTATTTTGTGGTTTTCCACAGGTAACCTTAGTGCGAGACAGGATGGCTGAAGGAGGAGCTGTGATCATGGAAACCCGTTGTTTCGAACTCTGAGTCTTTTGTTTATGTTTTCATGTTTTAAATGTCCTCTGAATGCATGTAGTTGGGCACGGAGCCCTTAGGTTGTTTTCTGGTTGTTGCCAGATTTTGACACTGATGTAAACCATTTTTGGATTTGAATGTGAAATAAATCTCTGATCAGAGTACGTTTTAAATTGTATTTAGCTTGGAACAGGTACTTGGAAACAGGGACAGGTTCCAGGACGTTTTGTTCTTGTATTGAATGGATGTTTTATTGTATTTTGTTTTAATTAGAATCTGGCATTCAACCTTACATATTATTTTATAAGTTTTAAAGCATGCATTGAGGTAAAGGCCTATTTTAGGACCCCATTCGGGTTGGGTCTTTACACGTTAGGGTTAGCTAAACCCTAACGGTGGATCAGGGACGGAGTACTACCTCGTACATCTCTGTCGCAGATGCAAATTACGTTATGCATCCTTGCCCGGATGATGCTACCTATCTGAACTCTAAGCTATAACATATAACAGCAAACATTCCAAAACGTGCTCAACAGAAACAACGAACCTAGCATGTTACTACGAAGCAAGAACAGATATCGAGCTGCCAGAACAGGGCAACCTAGCATGGAACTAACATGAGAAACAATACGAGATTCATGCCAGTCAGAATTCAGAACAGGGCACCTATCCACTAACATGCTGATAAACATAAACAAGCAAACAAACAACAATCACATACTATATCGCAGGGCCCACACAACTCCGGTAAGAAATCCTTACCTTGGTCGGGAGGCAACTACACACAAGAATCATAAGCTGCGATCGATCCCGAGCTAGCTAATGAGAACCTAACAAGCACAACAATAATCACAATCCATAGGCCTAATTATAATAAAACAAACAGGGCTCAACTCGGGATGCAACAGGCGATGGCGTGTGCGACGGGCTGTGATAGGGGCGATGGCGTGCAGTGCGTCGACGACGGATGCAACAGAGCGATGCAAGGTCATTCTTTGCGCGACGGCCCACCTCTTGCTCTACCGGGCTCCTCTCGGCTTCTTTGCAAAAACACACAACTCAGCCACTTTTTCCTCTCGGCTAGCAAGAACCCAAAAAGAAGAAGAAGAAGAAGAAGAAGAAGAAGAGAACGAGGAATCTTACCCGGGCTGACGTTCGAACAACGGGGCTGCTAAGGAGATGGAATTCGGCTTGGAGCTTGGGAGAGAAGAGCTTGGACGGCTATGGATGTTTTGGAGAAGAAAACACAATCAACCCTATTTTCCTTTCTTTTAATCAAATGCACCAAAACCCAAAAGAACCAAGGCTAACCAAGACATGCCGCAGAAAGCGCAACAAGAGCTCCCAATAGCTCAACTGGCACGCTACCCAACAGATTTCCTGGAGACCCGGGTTCGAACCCCAACAACAGCACATTTACTTCTCATTTTTACTTTTACATCTCACCATGCCCAAACACATCCACAAAGTATCAAAATCCTACTTAAGTCCATCCAATAATTTTAACAACTTAAAAAGACATAAACGGCCCTGACGGCACGACCAAATTACCAAAATACCACTAGGGCATACCTGGAAGACTGAGATGAAAACCTGGGCAGTTACAATATTCCCTCCTTTTTATGACTTTCGTCCTCGAAAGTCCTTAAGACTGAAACAGCTCAAGATAATGCAATCTCATCTCGTCTTCCCGCTCCCAAGTGGCTTCCTCTGAACTCTGACTCCTCCACTAAACTTTTACCAAACGGATCTCACGATTACGCAACGTCTTCGTTTCAAAGGCAAGAATCCCCACTGGCTTCTCCTCGAAGCTCAAATCCTCATTCAGCTGCAAAGGCTCAAAGTCCATAATGTGCGACGGGTCCGGCACAAACTGCCTCAACATCGAAACATGAAAAACACTATGCACTGGTGACAATGACGGAGGTAGAGCTAACCGATATGCAACTCTGCCAATCCTCTCCAGAACCTCAAACGGACCAACAAAACGGGGACTCAACTTCCCACGCTTACCAAACCTCAACACACCTCGCATCGGTGCAACCTTTAGAAACACATGTTGTCCAACCTCAAACTCCAAGTCTAGACGTCGAACATCGGCGTAACTCTTCTGCCTGCTCTAAGCTATCAACATACGAGCTTTAATCTTCTGTACTGCACCATTAGCCAACTGCAGCAATTCGGGACCCAAAACCTGTCTATCACCAACCTCTACCCAAAACACAGGAGACCGGCAACGCTTGCCATACAAAGCCTCGAATGGAGCCATCCAGATCGCCGATCGATAATCATTATTGTAGGCAAACTCCATCGATATCTGAATCTCGGGTCCCAATCGCCAGGAAGTCCAACACACAAGCCCTTAACATGTCCTCAAGAATCTGGTTCACCCTCTTAGTCTATCCATCTGTTTGAGGGTGAAAAGCTGTGTTGAAACTGCACTCGGTGCCTAAAACTTTCTGAAGCGCTCTCCAGAAACGAGAAGTGAACCGCGAATCATGGTCAGACACAATCCTCACAGGCACACCATGGTAACGGATGATCTGCTCTAAAAACAACTGCGCCCACTGTTGCACGGTATAAGTGTCTCTACTGGGAATGAAGTGTGCGCTCTTAGTCAAACGGTCGACTATCACCCAGATCTGAGAGAACTTCCTCGAAGTCCTCGAAAAATCATAAATAAAGTCCATGGAGATCTCTTCCCATTTCAACTTAAGCACACTTAGCGGCTGCAACAACCCGGCTGGCCTTTGCCTGGGTGCCTTCACTTTCTGACAAGTGAGACACCGACTGACAAACTCTGCAACATCTCTCTTCATACCCATCCACCAAAACGTCTGCTTAAGATCCTGATACATCTTTGTACCCCTGGGGTGCCAAGCAAATGAAGAACTGTGGGCCTATAAGAGTAACTCTGCTCGCAATCCTACAACCTCCGGAACACACAATCCGCCTCTGTAAGTCAACCCACTGTCTGGTGAATACACGAAGTGAAAATCTCCGTCAGCACTAACCCTGTCAAACAATCTCTTAAGTGCGGGGTCACTCATCTGGCTATCAATAATCCGCTATCGATCGATCGATTTTACCGAATCACAACCGAGCTACTCGCAAGAACCTCCTCCAACAACACTGCAACCTCGGCCCGCTCGAACTCTTCCTACTCAAACCATCAGCCACAACATTGGCTTTACCCGGATGGTACAAAATCTCGCAGTCATAATCCTTTACCAACTCTAACCACCTCATTTGCCTCATATTCAACTCCTTTTGAGAAAATAGATACTTAAGGCTCTGGTGATCAGTAAACATCTGAATCCGCTCACCATACAGGTAATGCCTCCAAATCTTCAGTGCAAACACTACTACTGCCAACTCCATATCATGAGTCGGGTAGTTCTGCTCATACGGATTTAGCTGACGTGAAGCAAAAGCAATGACCTTCCCGTGTTTCATCAACACACAACCTAACCCGAACTTAGAACCATCGTTTAGACCACGAAACCACCTGTCCCCTCCGGGACTGCTAACACTGGAGCTGAAGTCAAACTACGCTTGAGCCTGGCAAAGCTCTCATCACACTTACTATCCCAAACAAACTCGACACCCTTCCTCTTCAGACGAGTGAAGGGCGAGGCTATGGATGAAAAGTCCTTAACGAACCGACGGTAGTAACCTGCCAAACCTAGAAAGCTGCAAATCTTGGAAACTGAAGTCGGCTTGGCCCACAAACTCACGGCCTCGATCTTTGCGGGGTCCACGGCTATACCATCTCTCGAAACTACGTGACCTAGGAAGGCCACCTGCTACAACCAGAAATCACATTTGGAAAACTTCGCATAATGCTGGTTTTCCCTCAAGGCTGCCAATACTCGCCTCAAATGCTCTGCATGATCCTCCTTAGTCCTCGAATAGATCAAAATATCGTCAATGAACACGATGACGAAGCTGTCCAAAAATGATTTGAACACCCTATCTATAAAGACCCGACCTGGATGGGGTCCTAAAATAGGCCTTTACCTCAATGCATGCATTCAAAACTAAAGACAATATGCAAGAATGGTTTTTCGGATTCTAAGTTAAAACTAAAAACATATAACATCCATTTAAAAGTCAACATAAATTCCTGAAACTTGTCCCTGTTTCCAAGCACCTGTTCCAAGACAAATACATTTCCAAAACTTACTCTGATCAAAGATTTATTTAAAACATTCAAAACATCCAACAATTACAATAGTGCTAGAATCCGAAAAGCAGTCAGAAAACAACCTAGGGCTCCGTGCCCAACTACATGCATTCAGAGGAAAAATAAGACATAAAGAATCATAGATAAAATTCAGAGTTCGACAGCTGATTTCCATGATCACAGCTTCTTCTTCAACCATCCTGTCTCGCACCTTGGTTACTTGTGGAAAACAACAAAATAAGGGTGAGTAACGAATTACTCAGTAAGAATCCCCAACCGGGGTACAATACGATATACATGGTCATCTAGCAGAAAGGTATGCAAGATATGAATATAAACACAGAAGAGAGCACATAGCTTAAATCCACACATAAACTTCGGATGCCATCTCAGGGTCTTACTCCAGAATAATCCACCTCACGATACGATCCTATACTAGAAACAAGTCTCGGCCTCCGCCTGTCTACTGTCTATACGAAAGGTGCATTGAACTCAAGATCCCGAGGAGCTCTCCGGTCGGTGCTGTAATGAGCGTGTGCGCGCACCGCATGTACTGCAAACCATGGGGGGTGCCGGGTCTAGTGGCAAGCTGCCCAGGTCCAGTCACCATGCCTAACTAAATCTCTGGATCGGTGTCACTGACATAGGGGTGTGAGATCTGGACACGTGAACTATGTTAGCCTGTACCACCGCACCGGAGGCTAAGGAACCGGTCGTGGTAGGCTTACACCAGGAAGCCGTCCTTGCCCTAACAGGTGGCAATCAAGGGCTACGGCCGAACACGCTGAGGACGTGCCGACTGCCAGATACAAGGCAATGCCATGTCATCATCCCGACCGTTGGGGCATTTAACAGTCTGCCACCCTCATCCAAGATTACAGGGCCTGCTGTTAGGGTTAGGTAAACCCTAACGGGGGATCAGGGACGGAGTACTGCCTCGTACGTCCCTGCCGTGGATGCAAGTTACGTTATGCATCCTGGCCCGAATGATGGTACCTACCATATCTCAACCTATAAACAGATACAACAAACAATCCAATACGTGCTCAACAGATACAACGAACCTAGCATGATACTACGAAGCAAGAACAGATAACGAGCATGCTAGAACGGAACAACCTAGCATGGACTAACATGAGAAACAACATAAGAAATCATGCCAGTCGGAAATTCAGAACAGAGCAACTATCACTAAACATGCTGATAAACACAACAAGCATACAAACAGCAATCACATATAATATCGCAGGGCCCACACAACTCTGGTAAGAAATCCTTACCTTGGTCGGGAGGCAACTACACACAAGAATTCCTAAGTTGCAATCGATCTCGAGCTAGCTAATGAGAACCTAACAAGCACAACAATAATCACAATCCATAGGCCTAAACATAATGAAAAAACAGGGCTTGGCTCGGGAGCACTCACACGGAACGGCCGACACGGAGCTGGCGCCTGGCTGGCGAGCCGGGTGCGGCAGCAGTCAGCGCTGGGCGACAGCGCGATGGCATGGCATCAAGCGCGGGGCGCGCGCGCGCGACACAGAGATGGCATGGCGCTGGGGAGATGGCAGACGCGGCAGGCGCTGGGGAGCGAGGCAAGGGAGCGTGGGCGCGTGACGCGACGGGCTGGCTTGGACTGCTGCGATCGGGTTGCTGCAGGCGATGCGCGTACGATGGCAGGGCTGGACGTTGGGCTCCTAGGCTGGGCGACGGGCAGAGCGACGGTGCTGTAGGGGACTTTGGACCTGGTGCTGTTAGTGCAATAGGGGCGACGGGCTGCTACTAGGCTCCTCTCGGCTAGCTGCAACAAAACACACACAACACACCTCTTCTTTTCACTCAGCCAGCAAGAACACCAAATGGAGAAGGAGAAGAGAACGATAAATCTTACCGGGAAAGACGATCGAACGACGGGCTGCTAGGGAGATGGAACTCGGCTTGGAGCTTGGGAGAGAAAAGCTTGGGCGGCCAAGAAGCATTTGGAGAAGAAAGACAAAAAACCTAATTTCCTTTCATTTGAACAAATGCACCAAAACCCAAAGGACTCAAGGCTAACCAAGATATGCCGGAGAAAGAGTAACAAGAGCTCCCAATAGCTCAACTGGCACGCAACCCAACAAGCTTCCCAGAGACTCGGGTTTGAAACCCAACAACACCACTTTTAATTCTCAAATTTTCTTATGGATCTCACTATGCCAAAACACATCCACAAAGCATCAAAATCCTACTTAAGTCCATCCCATAATTTTTAACAACTCGAAAAGACATAAATGGCCCTGACGGCCCGACCAAATTACCAAAATACCTCTAAGGCATACCTGGAGGACCGGGATGAAAACCTGGGCCGTTACAATATTCCTTCCTTTTTATGACTTTCGTCCTCGAAAGTCTTTAAGACTGAAATAGCTCAGGATAATGCAATTTCATCTCGCCTTCTCGCTACCAAGTGGCTTCCTCTGAACTCTGACTGCTCCACTGAACTTTTACCAACTGGATCTCTCGATTACGCAACGTCTTAGTCTCAAAGGCAAGAATCCCCACTGGCTTCTCCTCGAAGGTCAAATCCTCATTCAGCTGCAAAGGCTCAAAGTCCACGATGTGCGACGGGTCCGGCACATACTGCCTCAACATCGATACATGAAAAACACTATGCACCGCTGACAATGACGGAGGCAGGGCTAACCGATATACAACTCTGCCAATCCTCTCCAGAATCTCAAACCGACCAACGAAACGGGGACTCAACTTCCCAGGCTTGCCAAACCTCAACATACCTCTAACTCTTCTGCCTGCTCTAAGCTGTCAACATACAAGCTCTAATCATCTGCACTGCAACATTAGTCAACTGCAGCAACTCGGGGCCCAAAACCTGCCTATCACCAACCTCTTCCCAGAACACAGGAGACTGGCAACACTTACCGTACAAAGCCTCGAATGGAGCCATTTGAATCGTTGACTGATACTGTTATTATAGGCAAACTCCATCAGATAAAAATACTGGTCCCAACTGCTAGGGAAGTCCAACACACAAGCCCTCAACATGTCCTCCAAAATCTGGTTCACCCTCTGAGTCTATCCATCTGTCTGAGGGTGAAAAGATGTGTTGAAACTGCACTCGGAGCCTAAACCTTTCTGGAGCGCTCTCCATAAACGAGAAGTGAACCGCGAATCACGGTCAGACACAATCCTCACAGGCACACCATGGTAACGGATGATCTGCTCCAAAAATAACTACGCCCACTGTTCCACGGTGTAAGTGTCTCTACCGGGAATGAAGTGTGCGCTCTTAGTCAAAAGGTCGACAATCACCCAGATCTGAGAGAACTTCCTCGGAGTCCTCGGAAAACCAGAAATAAAGTCCATGGAGATCTCTTCCCATTTCCACTTAAGCACACTTAGCGGTTGCAACAACCCGGCTGGCCTCTGCCTTGGTGCCTTCACTTGCTGACAAGTGAGACACCGACTGACAAACTCTGCAACATCTCTCTTCATACCTGTAACGACCCAACCCGAAAGGGGTTCTAAAATAGGCCGTTACCTTAATGCATGCATACAAATCTACAGAAAATTTTCAAAATGGTGTTCGGATTCTAAGTAAAAACTAAAACATAAAACATCCATTTAAAAAGTCAAACATCAATCCTGAAATCTGTCCCTGTTTCCAAGCACCTGTTCCAAGACAAATACATTTCCAAAACTTACTCTGATCAGAGATTTATTTAAAACATACAAGCTTTACAATAGTTACAACAATGCTAGAATCCGGAAATACATTCAGAAAACACCCTAGGGCTCCTTGCCCAACTACATGCATTCAGAGGACATTTAAATCATAAACATAAACATAAGACTCAGAGTTGAACAACGGGTTTCCATGATCACAGCTCCTCCTCCAGCCATCCTGTCTCGCACCATGGCTACCTGTGGAAAAACCACAAAAATAAGGGTGAGTAACGAATTACTCAGTAAGAATCCCCAACCGTGGTACAATACGATATAATCAGTCATCTAGTACCAAAGCATGCAAGCAAACAGCTACCAACACAGATCATAGCTCAACAAGCTTACAAGGAAAGATCTGGAATCATCGGAAGTCTCCTACTTCCGGCCTAATGATTGGTTATCCTGACCAATCCTGGGACAACACCGAGGTATCTTTCACTCGGGGGATTGTTCAGCTAAAAAACTGATCCCAAAGATGTCCTCAAGGGCCTCCTTGCCCTTGCTAATCTGGACTTACGGGAGAGTATCCGAAGTCTGGCTCTAACGGAAGGAATGGTGTACTCACGACATTAGCCTGGGGGAGCTCTCTGAACCGGCGACTAACGCGTGTGCTCGCACACCGCATGCTGCTGCAACCGGTGTAAATATGGGGGCCCAAGGACAAACTACGCGGGCCAAGTACGCATGCCTAAGACTCGGAAGCGGTGTCACTGATCACAGTAGCGCGAGGCCTTCGACGCTCATCTGTGCAGCATGATCCACCGACCTAAAGCTAAGAACCGGCCAGGGCAGGCTTACACCGATGGCAGGGTTCTGCTCTAGCAGGCTAAAAAATAGGCATATGCCGAAGTGGGTAGCTAAATCCACAACCGGCGATCGGGGCGGCAAGCAGGATACTTTATGTTGCGCACACTTTACTCCCGACTAGTGGGGACAAAGTATGTTATGTCCGCTCTCAGCCTCTAGATGATGACAAACCCTATAACTCTATCTAAGAGTACAGAGTAAAATCAATGATTCCTAGCTAGCAAACAATGACCGACATCAATCACATTTACCTAGCATGATACTACGAGCTTAAGCAGGAATCATAAGCATGCTGGCAGAACAAACCTAGCATGGCTCTAACATGTAAAATCAGGCAAACATGCTAGCAAGAAATCAATCAAAGCTGCTCTATTATTATCATGCTTAAAACAGTCAGCAAACATACAAGGCATATCATGAAAATATCGCAGGGCCCACACAACTCTGGTAAGAAATCCTTACCTGGTCAGAAGGCAACAACACACAATAAAATTAACTGCGATCGAACCCGAGCAACCTATAGCGAGCCAAACAAACACATCAATAATCATAAAAATAGGCCTAAATACAATAAAATAAACAGGGCTCGGCTCAGGAGCAACTCACGAGGCGCGGCTGACACTCGAACGAGCACCGCACGGCGGCGGCGGCTAAAGGCCGGGCTGGCGCTGCTCGAGGGCGGGCGCGAGCTCGGCGGCGGCGGCGCGCGGCGCGCTTCGGCCAAAGATGTAAAGCAGCGCGGGCGTGAATGACACGACGCCACAGGCTACAGGACGTGCGATTTGGCCGACACGGGCACGGACGACACGGGCGACGCTTGGGCTGGGCGGCCTGGTAGTGTGCGCGGCTAGGGCTGCGCGACGCGACACTGTGCGGCAGGGGCTCGGGCGACGCGACACTGGGCGAGCAGGGGGCTCGGGCGGCGCGAGCTGGGAGGCCAGGGACTGGGCGACGCGACCTGGGCGAGCTCGGGCTGGCGACCTGGCTGGGCGAGCTGGGCGAGGCGACCTGGCTGGGCGAGGCTCGGGCATGGGCGACACGAGCAGGGGCTGGGCTAGCTCGGGCTGGGGCTTGGGCGAGTAGGCTGGGCGGCCAAGGGCTGGCTCGGGCTAGGTGGGGGCTCGAGGAGAGAGAGAGAGAGAGAGAGATAAAAATGGGAATTTTGAAAAGAAAAGGAAAAATAAAAGAAAAAATGGGAAAAAGGGAATAAATGGGATTTTTATGCATTTTCCATCCTTATCCATGTTTTTAAAAAACCTTTAAAATCCTTAAAATCCCATTTCCCGGCCTCCTCCTTCGAGACCCGACCAAAGAATTCTTTTCCAATAAATAAAACTCACTTAAATCCAACTACCAAATCAACACTAAGGGCCCAGGCTCGAATCCCAAAGGAAGCACACAACCAACCATCACTTTGCCAAAGCCCAAACCACAACCGAGCATCCAACCGACTAGCCCAAACACCTCGGGACTCGCAGCCAACAACAAACAAGCCTCGACAAAGGCAGGAGCTACCTCGAAGCCCTGAAAATCCACAAATCCTGCCCGGGGAGCCAAAAGACCAAAATACCCCCAAGGGTCAAAACAGCTCTAAGACCCAACCAAACAACTGAATCTTGACCCGAAGGCACATCGAAAACTAGAATAGGAAACTGGGCTGTTACAATACCCATCCACCAGAACGTCTGCTTAAGATCTTGATACATCTTGGTACCTTGGGGTGCCGAGGAAATGGAGAACTGTGGGCCTGTGAGAGCAACTCTGCTCGCAATCCTGGAACATTCGGAACACACAACCGGCCTCTGTAAGTCAACCCACTGTCTGGTGAATAGACGAAGTCAAAATCTTCGTCAGCACTAACCCTGTAACGGCCCAGGTTTCTATTTCGGTTACCCAGGTGATTTCGGGTCATTATTCGGATGTTCGGATGGGCCGTTAGAGCTATTTTAACCCTTAGGGGTATTTTGGTCTTTTTGCCCCCGGTCAGGGTTTTGAGGATTTTCAAGATTTCATGGCCTTTTCTGCCTTCGTTGAGGCTTGATTGATGTTGGTTGCAAGACCCAAGGAGTTGGGGTTAGTTGATTAGAAGTTCGGAGACATTCCGGTTAATAGCAAAATTAATTGGAAATTAGTTGGTCCATTGGGGTTTGAACCCTTGCCCTAAAATGGTGAATTTGGAGTTTTAGAAAAGAGCTTTAGTTAAAAAGAAAAGAATTTCTTTATCCGGGACCCGCAAGAGAAAGCCTTGGGAAGGGAATTTTAGGTCTCCTAACCCTTTTAAAATAGGAAAAAGAAGGAAATTAGGGAAAACCCTCTTTGTTCCCTTGCTAGCCGCACTCTCTCTCTCTCTCTCTCTCTGCTAAAAACTGAGCCACCCAGCCGAGCCACCCTAACCCAGCCGCACCCCCCAGCCGAGCCACCCCAGCCACACCGCACCACACCTGCCCGCTCGGCCCGGCCATCATGCGCCCGAGACCGCACCAGCCGCTCGGACCTTGCCTTGCCCGGCCGCCCGCTGCGTCTGCGGCCAGACACCCGTCGCCGCGCCCAAAGACACCGCTGATGTCGCTCACGACCACCTTGCGCCGCATCACACCGAGCCTCGCCCAGCAGACCCGACGCACGCCCACGCGCCGTCTCAGCGAGCCCGCTCGCTCGCGCGTCGCCTCCGCAGCCCGATCGCCCGCACAGTGCCCCGCCGTCCAGACGTCGTGCCACGCGCCCGCTCCAGTGTGTCCGCCTGCCTTGCCGTGCGCCCAGCGCCCAATGCCGCGTCCCCCGCTCATAACGACCGAGTTTTTCTTCCCGGTCTTCCGGTATGCCCTAGGGGTAATTTGATAATTTGGTCGGGCCGTCGAGTCGTTTGTGTCTTTCGATTACTAAAATTATTGGATGGTTTCTGTAGGTTTTTGGAGGGTTTGTGGTTTGGTTTGAGCAAGGTTTGATGCAAAAGTAAAAATAAAGGGAATTGTCTTTGCACTGGGGTTTGAACCCTGGTCTCCGGGAAGCTTGTGGAGATGTGTGCCAATTGAGCCATTAGGTGCTCTTGTTGCTCTTCTGCACCATTTTATGGTTAGCCTTGGATTTTGGAGTTTTGGTGCATTTGGTTAAATGAAATAGAAATTAGGTTTATTCCATCTTCTTCTCCAAATCTCCTCTTGGCCGCTGCTCTCCTCTCCATAGCCCTTGCCGATTCTTCATCCTTGCACTCACTTGGATCGTTCATCATCATTCCGGGTAGGTATCGATCTTCCTCTTCTTCTTCTCATCCGTTTGGTGTGCTTTTGGCCAAGTGAAAAGAGGTGTGTTGTGTGTGTTTGTGTTGATTGTAGCCACCGAGAAAGCCCGGCCAGCGACCATTGTCGCCGCGTCCGGTAGGCGGATCGCCGCCGGATCGCCCTCTGCCGTCGCACGGATCGCCCGGATCCGTTGAGCGGCCCCTGCCGTCGCACGGTCGCCCGGATCCGTTGAGCGGCCCTGCCGCACGCCATCGCTCACTAGGTCGCCCAGATCTGTTGAAGCGGCCCTCCCGCCACGCCATCGCTCGCGGTCGTGCGGTCGCGCCAGCAGCGAGACGCGAGCGCCAGCGCCGCGCGCCTTGGCCGAGCTGCTCGCCGCCGCGCCCAGCCCGCGACCGCGTCGCTGCGCGCCGCGCCAGCGCCGGGCGCCTTCGCCGCTGTTCGCCCACACGCCCAGACGCTTCGCGCTACGCGCAAGCGCGTCCCTGCCGTGCATCCGTCTTGCCGTGCCGTGCAGTGCCAGCAGCCAGCGGCGCCCACCTGCCGTGCCGGCTTGCCGCGACTCCAAGCTCGTGTCGCCGTGTCGCGTGAGTCCCCTTGAGCGAGCTTGCTGTTCTATTGTTGTTTAGACATTTTAGATGCCGATTATTATTGGTTTGCTAGGTTCCCGCTCGCTAGCTCGGATTGTTCCGCACTTAGGATTTGTGTGTAGAAGCCTCCCCAACCAAGGTAAGGATTTCTTACCGGAGTTGTGTGGGCCTGCGGTATATTTGTGATTGTTGTTTTGTATGCCTGTGTATGATTACTAGCATGTTTAGCCCTAGGTGCTCTGCTCAATTCTGATGGCATGAACTCTTGTATTGTTTCTCATGTTAGCCCATGCTAGGTTGTTCCATTCTCGGCATGTTCGATATCTGTTCTTGCTTCGTAGTATCATGCTAGGTTCCTTGTATCTGTTGAGCACGTATTGGACCGCATTGATTGAATTGTTATTATTGCTATGGTTTAGAGTTCGTAGGTAGCATCATCCGGCCGGATGCATAACGTAACTTGCATCCCCGAAGGGGGGCGTGCGAGATGGTACTCGTCCACGATCCCGTTAGGGTTTAGCTAACCCTAACGGTGGCCTACGCAATCTTGGGTGAGGGTGGCAAATCGTTAATTGCCCCAGCGGTCGGGATGATGACTTGGCATTGCCTCGTCCCGGTGAGTCGGCACGTCCTCGGCGTGTTCGGCCGTAGCCCTTGATTGCCACTGTTAGGGCAAGGGACCGCTTCTGGTGTAAGCCTACCGCGACCGGTTCCTTAGCCTCGGTGCGGTGGTTCAGGTGACATAGTTCACGTGTCCGGTCTCACACCCCTATGTCGGTGACACCGATCCGGAGATTTAGTTAGGCATGGTGGTGAACACAGGCGGCTTGCCACTAGACCAGCACCCCCGAGTTTGCGGTAGCATGAGGTGCGCGCTTACGCTCATTACAGCGCCGATCGAGAGCTCCTCGGGATCTTGAGCCGATTGCACCTTTCGTGTCGATAGTAGACAGCCGAGGCCGGACTCGTTCCCGTATAGCGCGTATAGTGTGTTGTGGTATTTCCGGACTAAGACCCTGAGTTGGCATCCGAGGTCCAAGTGTGGACTTAAGCTATGTGCTCTATTATGTGTTTGTACTCATAGCTTGCATACATTCTTCTAGATGATCATGTATATCGTATTGTACCCCGGTTGGGGATTCTTCTTGGGTAATTCGTTACTCACCCTTATTCTGTGGTTTTCCACAGGGTAACCAAGGCGAGAGACAGGATGGTCAAGGAGGAGCCGTGATCATGGAATCCTCCGTCATCTCGACCATTTTATTATATCTTGACTCTTGACTTTTGTTATTTCCCCTGAATGCATGTAGACGGGCACGGAGCCCTAGGATGTTTTCTTACGTTTTATGGATTCCAGCATATTTGTACTTGTGGAATGTTTAAATGGTTTAAATAAATCTCTGATCAGAGTATGCTTTTAGAAATGTATGTTTTGATTGTTGAATGTTTCTGTTTTTACTTGGGATCCGAAACTTATTTTTCAAAATGTCTTTTATTTTGAATACATGCATTGGGGTAAAGGCCCATTTAGAGCCCCTTTTGGGTCGGGTCTTTACAGATTGGTATCGAGCTCGAGTCATAGATTCTGTAGGCCCGACCTTTTTTGTTGTAGTCGTTTTCCATGATCATCGGCCTCTGACAAGTCATCAGTGCGCCTAAGTTTACTATTTGTTGTTGAAAAAGGGTTAAAAATTTACAATACACACAACTTGTGTATGCCTTGTGTAGTGTTGTGGAGCGGAGACGAAAGCGGTGTTCGACTCGTTGTTGGTTTGGGCTTAGTGAGCCATCATGCCAACTTTCCCAGATCGCAGCAGATTTGTTTAGCGGCTTGTTGAGGTATCCGATAGATTCGGATGTCCCCGGGACATCGTTCCAGAGGGAGGCGAGCTTAGACTCCGTTGGCCATTTGTGGCCCAGTTCTTTGCTTTTCCCCTAGTGAGAGGGTGGTGGTGCTTCGTGCGGTCGCCAATATGTTGATCGCACCCGGAGGAGCGGGCGCTTGGCATGTCCGACCGAGGAGTTGGACCGATCGTGTTGATGTTGAGGCCGCGTCCGTGGTTGTTAGGCCCGCATGCGGTTTGGCCCCGGAGTTGAGTTGCCTAGAGGAGGGGGTAGAGGCTAGCAACGCCTCAGTGTGAGACTCCTTGAGCGAGTGTGCTCGGCCATGAGAGATTTGATGGCGTGTCTTTAGCTATCGAGAGCGGAGACCCGTGCGTAGTTTGTAGCGCGTAGTGAGGAGTCCCGGCACAGATAGCCCGGTGACAGAGTTTGTTTCACATTTTTCCCCGGTAGCTCTTGTAGCCCCTGAGGTTCCCGGAGGTCATGATCAGCAGTTTATTCAGATGAGTTTGTTGGCGTTGATGGAGACGCCCGAGGTTGGCAAATGGATGCCTGTAGAGCTCGATGTTTTAGTAAGTCCCTCTTTGCTAGTAGTAAAGTAGTTGGCGAGGTTTGAGTTTAGCATCCGTGTGTGGGATGCCCCGCTGCTCGCAGGCCGAGGTGTGCCGCTCTGTCTTTGTTTGGTTCATCAGTTGCGGTGGAAGTCCCTTGTGAGAGGTGGACTAGCGAGTCTCCACCGATCGCCCGATTGTTTGGCAAGTTGCCGTGTTAGTGGCTTGAGGCGGATGAAGGGTCATCTTTGCCCCCTTGCGAGCTGCGCTTGTTGTTTAACACCCGGCTTCCTCGGATGTGGATTTGGTAGTAGTAGCACTTGAGGTGCATTGGTTGGTGTGCCACTTTGGCACTAAGTCCGGTTCGAGCTTGAGTTTGGCTTGGGCATAGCAGATGGTTCTATGCCGTTCGGAGGTCAGCGTACTCCTTTAGCCTTGGATCTGTTTATGGCAGTTGCACCCGTTTAGGTCGTGCCAGAGGGCTAGTTCAGTGGTAGTCGATGGACTACAAGCGAAAGGATGCTCGAGAGGAGCCGGAGCCTCTTCCCAGTGTTTCTGGAGGTTGAGTAAGTCAGCAGGTTGCCGGTTGGTAAATGTTGGTGCGCGTGAGTCTCGCGCTAGTGTTAAGGCCAAGAGATTTTCTTTGTGGTTGGTAGTGCGGTCAACTACCTTCGAGTGCCTAAATCTGAGGAGAGTTGAGCATTGTAGATGCGAATTTGGTCCAGCTGAGGGACCATGTAACGACCCAGGTTTTCATCCCGGTCTTCCAGGTATGCCCTAGGGGTATTTTAGTAATTTGTGGATGTGTTTGGGCATGGGGAGATGCAAAAGGAAAATGGTGTGTTAAAAGTGTGTTTGGTGGGTTTCGAACCCAGGTGGTCTGAGAAGTCAGGTGGGTGGTGTGGCCAGTTGAGCTATTGAGAGCTCTTGTTGCTCTTTCTGTGTCATTTTATAGTTAGCCTTGGATTTTGGGGTTTTGGTGCATTTGGTTAAATGGAAAAGAAAAGCTAGGTTTTGTTCTTCTTCTCCAACACATCCTCCTAGCCGTCCAAGTTGTTTCCCCATCCTTCTCTAGCCGAATTTCATCCCCTTGCTGCTCCGTAGTTCGATCATCATTCCAGGTAGGTATTCATCTTCTTCATCTTCTCGATAGGTTGTTTTGCTGGCCGAAGGTGTAACGACCCAGGTTTTCTTCCCGGTCTTCCAGGTATGCCCTAGGGGTAATTTGGTAATTTGGTCGGGCCGTCATGGTCGTTTGTGTCTTTTCCAGCTACTAAAATTATTGGATGGTTTTATGTAGGTTTTTGGAGGAGTTTGAGGTTTGGTTTGAGCAAGGTTTGATGCAAAAGTAAAAATAAAGGAAATTGTCTTTGCAGTGGGGGTTTGAACCCGGTCTCTCCGGAAAGCTTGTAGAGAGGTGTGCCAAATGAGCCATTAGGTGCTCTTGTTGCTCTTTCTGCATCACATCTTAGTTAACCTTGGATTTTGGAGTTTTGGTGCATTTGGTTAAATGAAATAGAATTAGGTTATTCCATCTTCTTCTCCAAACACCTCTTGGCCGCCCAAGCTCTCCATCTCCATAGCCTTGCCGATTCTTCATCCTTGCATCTCCTTGGGTTCGATCATCATCATTCCGGGTAAGTCTTCGTCTTCTTCATCTTCTCATTTGGGTGTTTGCTGGCGAATGTAAGAAAAAGGGGTTTGTGTGTGTGTGCGCGTTGTGCGGCCCGGTAGAGGAGGTCCAAAGACCGAGCTCATCGCATCGGCCGGCTCCGTCAATCGGCGGCAGCTCACACTGCCGTCGACGCCCGATCTGTCGGCAGCGCGGCTCGCTCGTTAAATCCAACCGATCGCTCGCCGCGCCCGATCTGTCCAGCGGCGCAGCTTCGCCGTTCGCCCAGCGAGATCACCCGATCGCTCGCCGCCGAGAGGTCTTCGCCAGCGCCACCAGCTCGTCGGCCCGATCGCTCGCACGCCCTCGCCGTGTCCGCTTGCGCGCTCTGCTCGCCGCGCGCCTTCGCCCGAGACGTTCGCGCGCGCGCGTCCTCCCGGCGCTGCTCGCCGTGTCCGCGCTCACGCGCCAGCGCGCGCCGCAGCGCCCGACGCTCGCGCGCGCCGCCGCGCCCGACCCTTGCGCTCGCCGCGCGTCCGTCGCCTTGCCGTGCGTGCGGTAGCGCAGCGCCCTTAGCGTCCTTGCCGTGCCCGTGCGGCCAAGCGCGCGTCCTTGCCGTGCCCGCTTGCCAGCTGACCCCAAGCTCGTGTCGTCGCGCGCGTGAGTTCCCGAGCCGAGCTTTGTTGTTCTATTGTTGTTTAGATATTTTAGATGCCGATTATTGTTGGTTTGCTAGGTTCCCGCTCGCTAGCTCGGGATTGTTCCGCGACTTAGGATTTGTGTGTAAAAGTCTTCCAACCAAGGTAAGGATTTCTTACCGGGTTGTGTGGACCTAGCGGTATATTTGTGATTGTTGTTTTGTGTGCCTGTGTATGATTACTAGCATGTTTAGCCTAGGTGCTCTGTCAATTCTGATTGGCATGAACTCTTGTATTGTTTCTCATGTTAGCCCATGCTAGGTTGTTCTATTCTAGCATGTTCGATATCTGTTCTTGCTTCGTAGTATCATGCTAGGTTCTTTGTATCCCGATGAGCACGTATTGGACCGCATTGATTGAATCGTTATTATTGTTAAGGTTTAGAATTGAGGTAGATAGAATCATCCGGCCCGATGCATAAAGTATCTTGCATCTATGGCAAGGACGTTCGAGAGCGCTTCTCCGATCCTTGGACCCGTGAGGGATTAGCTATCCCAACCGGTAGGCCTGCAATCTTGGGTGAGGGTGGCGATCGTTAAATGCCCCAACGGTCGGGATGATGACTTGGCATTGCCTCGTCCCCGGCGATCGACACGTCCTCGGCGTGTTCGGCCGTAGCCCTTGATTGCCACTGTTAGGGCAAGGACCGCTTCTGGTGTAAGCCTACCACGGCCGGTTCCTTAGCCTCAAAGCGGTGGTACAGTCCGACATAGTTCACGTGTCCGAGTCTCACACCCCTATGTCGGTGACACCGATCCGGAGATTTAGTTAGGCATGGTGGTGAACACCGGGCGGCTTGCCACTAGACCCGGCACCCCGAGTTTGCGGTAGCATGCGGTGCGCGCTTACGCTCATTACAACGCCCGATCGGAGAGCTCCTCGGGATCTTGAGCCAGATGCACCTTTCGTATCGACGATGAGAGCGGTGGGCCGGGACTTGTTCCCGTATAGTGCGTTTAGTGTGTTGTGGTATTTTCCTGGACTAAGACCACGAGATGGCATCCGAGGTCCAAGTGTGGACTTAGCTATGTGCTCCGCTCTGTGTTTGTACTCATAGCTTGCATACATTCTTCTAGATGATCATGTATATCGTATTGTACCCGGTTGGGGATTCTTCTTGGGTAATTCGTTACTCACCCTTATTCGTGGTTTTCCACGGGTAATCAAGCGGGAGACAGGATGGTCAAGGGGGAAGCGTGATCATGGAATCCTGCTTTGTCATCTCTCGATTGTTTTATTTTAATTATCATGACTCTTCACTTTTTGTTATTTCCCTGAATGCATGTAGACGGGCACAGAGCCCCGTGGATGTTTTCTTACGTTTTATGGATTCCAGCATATTGGTACTTGTGGATTGTTTTAATGGTTTAAATAAATCTACGATCAGTGTGCTTTTAGAAATGTATGTTTTGGTTGTTGAATGTTTCTGTTTTTACTTGGAATCCAAATGTATTTTTCATAATGTCTTTTATTTTCACTACATGCATTGGGGTAAAGGCCCATTTAGAGCCCCTTTTGGGTCGGGTCTTTCTGAGAAGGTAAGAGGAGGTGCCCATGTGTGTGTGTGTGTTTGTTGCGAGTGCGCCGAGCGCGAGATCGCCCACCACCGGCCAGAGACCGCTGGCGGCACGCCCGATCTCTCCAATGAAGGCGGTCATGCGGCGGCAGCAAGATCTGGATCTGCCCGAGCAAAGACGCCCGAACGCAACGCGTCGGTCGGCCCGATCGCCGTCGCACACAAGCAGCCGCCCAGATCCGTCCATCGCCGCCCGATTCGCGCGCGAGCCCGCCGTCGCACGATTCGCGCGCAGCAGCGGATCGCCGTGTCCGCGCGCCTTGGCTCCCAGTACTCTCCGCGCCGCGCGCGCCGCCGCCCATGCGCTGCTCGCGCCACGCGCGCCCGGCCGCGTCGCGTCGCTGCTCGCCGCGCGCCGGCGCCAGCGCACCTTCGCCCGACGCTCGCCGCGCGCGCGCGCCTCGCCCTGCCGTGCAACCGTGCGTCACCGTGCAGTAGCGCGCAGCCAGCGCCAGCCCTGCCACGCATGCGTGGCGCACGCAGCCCACGCACTGCCAGCGCCCGGCCAGCCGCACCGCCTGCTGCGAAGACTTTTCGGCCCGTGTCGTCGTGCGTGTGTGAGTGCCCCGAGCCGAGCTTTGCTTGTTTTATTATATTTTAGGGCTATGTTGGTGATTTCTATTGTGTTTGTTAGGTTCTCGTTAGCTAGCTCGGGATCGATCGCGTAGGATTTTGTGTGTAGTTGCCTCCCGGCCAAGGTAAGGATTTCTTACCGGAGTTGTGTGGGCCTGCGGTATATTTGTGATTGTTGTTTTGTATGCCTGTGTATGATTATTAGCATGTTTAGCCCTAGGTGCTCTGTTAAATTCTGATCGGCATGAACTCTTGTATTGTTTCTCATGTTAGCCCATGCTAGGTTGTCCCATTCGCATGTTCGTTATCTGCTCTGCTTCGTAGTATCATGCTAGGTTCCTTGTATCTGTTGAGCACGTATTGGACCGCATTGATTGATTTATTATTATTGCTATGGTTTAGAGTTCGTAGGTAGCATCATCCGGCCGATGCATAAAGTATCTTGCATCTATGGCAAGGGCGTTCGAGACAGTTCTCAGTCCTTGGACCCCGTGAGGGATTAGCTATCCCAACCCGTAGGCCCCGCAATCTTTGGTGAGGGTGGCGGTCGTTAAATGCCCCAACGGTCGGGATGATGACTTGGCATTGCCTCGTCCCGGCGGTCGGCACGTCCTCGGCGTGTTCGGCCGTAGCCGCCCTTGATTGCCACCGTTAGGGCAAGGACCGCTTCGGTGTAAGCCTACCACGACCGGTTCCTTAGCCTCAAAGTGCGGTGGTTCAGTGACATAGTTCACGTGTCGAGTCTCACACCCTATGTCGGTGACACCGATCCGAGATTTAGTTAGGCGTGGTGGCTGGACATGGGCGACTTGCCACTAGACCCGGCACCCCCCATAGTCTGCGGTAGCACGCGGTGGCGATTACACGCTCATTACAGCGCCGACCGGGAGAGCTCCTCGGGATCTTGAGCTAGTGCACCTTTCGTATCGACAGATGAAAGCCGAGGCCGGGACTCGTTTCTCGTATAGGGCGTATTGTGTGGTGGATTTATTTCCGACTAAGACCACGAGATGGCATCCGAGGTCCAAGTGTGGACTTAAGCTATGTGCTCTGCTTACGTGTTTGTACTCATAGCTTGCATACAATCTTCTAGATGATCATGTATATCGTATTGTACCCGGTTGGGGATTCTTCTTGAGTAATTCGTTACTCACCCTTACTTATCTTTCAGTAACCATGGCGCGAGGCGGATGATCAAGGAGGAGCTGTGATCATGGAATCCTGCTTTGTCATCTCTGATTATTTTATTTATTTATCATGACTCTTGACTTTTGTTATTTCCCCGAATGCATGTAGACGGGCACAGAGCCCCGTGATGTTTTCTTACGTTTTATGGATTCCAGCATATTTTGTACTTGTGGATTGTTTTAATGGTTTAAATAAATCTCTGATCGAGTATGCTTTTAGAAATGTATGTTTTGGTTGTTGAATGTTTCTGTTTTTACTTGGGATCCAAATGTATTTTTCATAATGTCTTTTATTTTCACTACATGCATTGGGGTAAAGGCCCATTTAGAGCCCCTTTTGGGTCGGGTCTTTACTGATTGGTATCGAGCTCGAGTCATAGACTTTGTAGACCGACCTTTTGTTGTAGGTCGTCTTTCCCATGATCACCGCACTCAGACAGGTCCATCAGTACGCCTAAGTTTTCTGTTTTAGAAAAGGGTTAAGAATTTACAATACCTTTCATCTAGTGTATGCCCCTGTGTAGTGTTGTGGAGCGGAGACGAAAGGTGTTCTCGACTCGTTGTTGGTTTGGGCTTATTGAGCCATCATGCCAACTTTCATGATCGAGCGGTTTGTTTAGCGGCTTGATGAGGTATCCAGATAGATTCGGATGCCCCGGGACATCGTCCCCGAGGAAGCGAGAGCTTAGTCTCCCATTGGCCATTTGTGGCCCAATTGTTTTTTTCCCTAGTGAGAGGGTGGAGGTGCTTTGTGCGGATCGCTAGTATGTTGATCGCACCTGCAGAAGCGGGGCGCTTGGCATGTCCGACCGAGGAGTTGGACCGATCGTGTTGATGTTGAGGCCGCGTCCGGGGTTGTTAGGCCCGCATGCCGGTTTGGCCCCGGCAGCTGAGTTGCCTAGAGGAGGGGGTAGAGGCTAGCGGCGCCTCATAGTGAGACTCCTTGAGCAGAGTGTGCTCCAAATTAGTGAGAGACTTGATGGCGTGTCTTTAGCTATCGAGAGCGGAGACCCGCACGCGAGCTTAGTAGTGCGTAGTGAGGAGTCCCGGCACGAGATAGCCCACCGACAGAGAGTTTGTTTCAAAGCATTTTTCCCGGTAGCTCTTGTAGCCCCGGAGGTTCCCGGGAGGGCATGATCAGCAGTTTATTCAGATCGCTTTGTTGGCGTTGATGGAGACGCCCGGGTTGGCAAATGAGTTTCATTGGCTAGCCGAGGCGTGTAGTTTGTAGCCTCGGTGGAGTTGCTAGCAGTCTTGGTAGACTAGCAAGCTAGTGTTTGTTTGGAGTAAAGTCCGGAGTGGTTTCGATGTGGTGGCAAGTTGATGCTAGGTGTTGACCAAGGTGTGGATTGGAGTTGCTAGAGTTTAGTTTTGCTCGTGGGGAGCGAGTGGTTTGTGCCATGTTGGTTGTTTTTCCCGTTTCCGGGATGTTGAGTTGCCCCGTTTGGCATTTGGAGGTTCATCCGAGATGGACCCTTGTTGTGCCCCGTGAGATTAGATGTTGTTGCTCTGGTGGAGCAAGACAGGTGGCGTATGTGGAGTTCTCTCATCCGTTGGTTGTCCGCTTGTATGAGCCGCTTCCTTCGGGAGTTGTCGTTACTCCCTTGGTCTTGGAGTTAATGGTGGAAGCGCTAGCTTGAAGGAAAAGTTTGTTGGCTGCTTGGAAGTAGTCGTTTGTCCAGTTAAGCGGATTCTTGGATGGTGTTCTAGAGGCTGCAGTAAAGGTTGTTCTGCCTCTTGTGAGTGTTTGGCCAAGATTTGGTTCGTTTGTTGTTTCGAGAGCTAGTTCGGTTCTAGCCGGAGGCGTTGCCTCGAGGTCTTATTCCTAGTCAGTAAGTTTTGGGAGTTGACCCCTCCCTCGGCAGTTGAGCAAGTGCTGTTTGTTTCGGTTTGGTGGTCCGATTGGTTGAGTTTTCTCTTGGGTGTTGCTTCCAAGAGAGTTGGTTGTTGTTGCCTTGGGTTTGAGCAAGTCAGCGAGCGTGTGTGGAGTTCGCCGCCCTTCCGAGTTTGCTTGCTTGGGAAGTCGTTTCCGTTTGGCGAGAGTCGACTTTAGCTCCCGAGTTGTGTAGTCGATCGAGTAGCGCAGCTGGTCACCCAATGAGAGGGTCCTCGCTTTGTGTTGTTAGCAAGCAAGAGTTGTTTGTTCCGCAAGGCGGAGGCCACCATGAAGAGTTGAGTTGTTCTGGCAAGTTGTTGGTTCTTTGGGGATTGAAGATTTCCTTTCCCTCTAGGCTCTGTGGTGGTTGAGTTGCTCCTTGGATGCCAGCCTCGAGTGATAGCTTGCGAGGTAGTCTTGAGGATTCGTGTGGCTCAGGATCCGTAAGCTTTTAGGTTGTCGTTATCCGTTTTCCTTGTGAGGTTTTGGGAGTGGAGCTTCTGGTTGGAAGATGAGTTAGGCTTAGGCTTAAAGGGGAAGTCCTTTGAGTAGCCAGTTGGATTTTAAGAGTTGAGTAGTAGCTTGAGGCGGCGTTGCTCGTTATAAGTTTGGGTTGAGTTCTGCTTGAGCAAGCCCTTCTCGGGCTTTGTTCCTAGTTGTTGTGAGTTCCCAGTTGGCGTTAGCGAGCCGCGCTTGAGTGAGTTGGCACGGAGGTGCCGTGGCATTGGTTGGTAAGTCGTTGAGCTGCTTTCCTCAAGGTGTTGTGTCGCAGATAGCTGCGTGATGGTTTAGTCCTTGCTTCCCAAGTTTTCCTTGAGAGGAATGTTGGATGTTCCTTGCCCGGCAATGTTCTCCTTGGTCGGTTCTTTGGTAGGTGTTCGTTGGAAAGTTGCGTTCGGCCGATGAGGAGTTCTAGTTTGTTGGCTTGGCCGAGTGGAGTCCAGTGCTTGGCCCTTGTTTTTTTTTAAGGTGGCGTGCTGAAGTTTCAGGTGGTGGGAGTGTTGTTAGCCGTCTGGTGTACCAGATGGTGCCCCTTGCCTTTGGTTCGCGATTTCTCCTTAAGATGGTTGCTTAAGTGTTGTGGACGTGTTCTAGTTGGAGAAGTTTGTCTTTTTGGATCGATCGCCGCTTGGTGGTTCGTTTGTATCTCGTTAAGGTCAGTAGTCAAGGTTTGAGGTTTGTTGGTCTCTTGTGAAGTAAGAGTAGGCCGTTTAGTTTTGGAATCTGGAAGGTTCGGCTTGTTTGGCCATTTGTTGTAGGGTTGAGTTTGTTTGTTGACAATGTGCACACGGTGTTTTTATGTATCGATGTTGGGGCGTAGATGTGCCGGACCCATTGCTCATTGTGGACTTTGAGCCCTTGCAAATGATTGAGGGTTTAGGGCTTCGAGGAGAAGCCTATGAGTATTCTGGTCTTGAGTCGAAGACGCTGCGTAGAAGTGAGATCCGTTGGTAAAAGTTTAGTGAAGGAGTCCGAGTTCGGAGGAGGCCGCTCGTGAGCGGGAAGGACGGGATGAGAATGCAAAGATCCTGTGTTGTTTCAGTCTTAAGGACTTTCGAGGACGAAAGTCATAAAAAGGAGGGAATATTGTAACGACCAGTTTTTCTTCCCGGTCTTCCGTATAACCTAGGGGTAATTTGGTAATTTGGTCGGGCCGTCGAGAGTCGTTTGTGTCTTTCCCGCTACTAAAATTATTGGATGGTTTTTGTAGGTTTTGGAGGGGTTTGCGGTTTGGTTTGAGCAAGGTTTGATGCAAAAGTAAAAATAAAAGGGAATTGTCTTTGTGGTGGGGTTTGAACCCGGGTCTCCTGGGAAGCTTGTGGAGATGTGTGCCAATTGAGCCATTAGGTGCTCTTGTTGCTCTTCCTGCACCATTTTATGGTTAGCCTTGGATTTTGGAGTTTTGGTGCATTTGGTTAAATGAAATAGAAATTAGGTTTATTCCATCTTCTTCTCCAAATCTCCTCTTGGCCGCACAAGCTCTCCCTCTCCATAGCCCTTGCCGATTCTTCATCCTTGCAGCTCACTTGGATCGTTCATCATCATTCCGGGTAGGTATCGATCTTCCTCTTCTTCTTCTCATCCGTTTGGTGTGCTTTTGGCCAAGTGAAAAGAGGTGTGTTGTGTGTGTTTGTGTTGATTGCAGCCAGCCGAGAGAAGCCCAGCCAGCAGCCATTGTCGCACGTCCAGCCGGCCAGATCGCACGCCAGATCGCCCCTGCCGTCGCACCAGATCGCCCAGATCCGTTGAGCAGCCCCTGCCGTCGCACCAGATCGCCCAGATCCGTTGATGTAAAGACCCGACCCAAAAGGGGCTCTAAATGGGCCTTTACCCCAATGCATGTAGTGAAAAATAAAAGACATTATGAAAATACATTTCGGATCCCAAGTAAAAACAGAAACATTCAACAACCAAAACATACATTTCCAAAAGCATACTCTGATCAGAGATTTATTTAAACCATTAAAAACAATCCACAAGTACAAATATGCTGGAATCCATAAAACGTAAGAAAACATCCTGGGGCTCTGTGCCCGTCTACATGCATTCAGGGTGAGTCATGATAAATAAAATAGAATAATCAGAGATGACAGCAGGATCTCATGATCACAGCTCCTCCTTCAGCCATCCTGCCTCGCGCCATGGTTACCTGAAAGATAAGTAAGGGTGAGTAACGAATTACCCAGTAAGAATCCCCAACCGGGGTACAATACGATGCACATGGTCATCTAGATGAGTGTATGCAAGCTATGAATATAAACACAGAATAGAGCACATAGCTCAAGTCCACACTTGGACCTCGGATGCCAACTCAGGGTCTTAGTCCGGAATAATCCACACCACACAATACGCCCTATACGAGAACCAAGTCTCGGCCTCAGCCTGTCTACTGTCGATACGAAAGGTACACTAGCTCAAGATCCCGAGGAGCTCTCCGGCCGGGCGTTGTAATGAGCGTAAGCATGCACCGCGTGCTCTGCAGACTATGGGGTGCCGGTCTAGTGGCAAGCCGCCCATGTCCAATCCACCACGCCTAACTAAATCTCTCGGATCGGTGTCACCGACATAGGGGTGTGAGACACGGACACGTGAACTATGTCACCAACCACCGCACTTTGAGGCTAAGGAACCGGCCGTGATAGGCTTGCACCAGAAGCGGTCCTTGCCCTAACAGTGGCAATCAAGGGCTACGGCCGAACACGCCGAGGAGCGTGCGATCGTCGGACGAGGCAATGCCAAGTCATCATCCCGACCGTTGGGGCATTTAACAGATCTGCCACCCTCACCCAAGATTGCGGGGCCCTCACCGGTCGGGTTAGCTAAACCCTACCCGGTCCAGGGGACGAGAATCGCTGTCTCGACGTCCCCGCCATGGATGCAAGATACTTTATGCATCGAGCCCGGATGATGCTACCTACCTACACTTTAACCTATCATATCAATAACATACAATCCAATACAATCCAAAACGTGCTCAATGAGATACAACGAACCTAGCATGGTACTACGAAGCAAGAACAGATATGAGCATGCTAGAACGGAACAACCTAGCATGGGCTAACATGAGAGAACAACATACGAAGTCATGCTAGTCGAATTCGAGCAGAGCACCTAAACTATACATGCTGATAATCACAAACAAACATACAAACAACAATCACATAGAACATCGCAGGTCCACACAACTCCTGTAAGAAATCCTTACCTTGGCCGGGGCAACTACACACAAAATCCTACGCCGCGATCGATCCCGAGCTAGCTAACGAGAACCTAACAAACACAATAGAAATCACAATCATAGCCCTAAAAATATAATAAAACAAGCGTGCTCGGCTCGGGGCACTCACACGGCACGACCGACACGCGGACGGGCGGCAAAGACGGCTGCTGGCTGCTGGCTGGCGCCGACGGCGCAAAAAGGGGCTGATGGGCGGCGGGACCGCGACATCGGGCGCCGACGGCGGCAGAGGGCGGCGAGGGCAGCGCGCGCGCTATGATGCGACGGCTGGCCGGGCGCAGCGCACGGCGCGCGGCAAGCGGACGAGACGAGCGCTTGGCTGGCGCGAGGCGCGACGCGACGCGCGCGCAGCGCGCAGCGAGCGAGCGCGAGCGCGCGCGGGCGCGAGACGCGGCGCGCGGACGGGCCAGTGCGACGGGGCTGGCGGTCAGGGCGGCTTCGGTGCCTGCTCTTCTTGCGCGCGATCTGGGCAACTGGGGCTTGCCGCTAGGCGATCTGGGCGGCTCGGGCTTCTTCTTTGGCGATCTGGGCATCTTTGGGCGACTGCTACAAACACACACACACACAAGCTCTTCTCCTTACCTTCGCCAACAAGAACACCCAATCGAGAAGATGAAGAGGATGAAGACTTACCCTAATGATGATGAACGATCCAAGGGAGCCGCAAGGATGAAGAATCGGCAAGGAGAGCTTGGGAGAAAGCTTGGGCGGCCACAACTCTTTTGGAGAAGAAAACACAACAAACCTAATTTCTATTTCATTTAACCAAATGCACCAAACACGAAAGATCCAAGGTTAACTAAGATGTGATGCGAGAAAGAGCAACAAGAGCACCTAATGGCTCAATTGGCACACATCTCTACAAGCTTCCCAGAGACCCGGGTCAAACCCTACTGCGGCAGACAAATTCCTTTATTTTTACTTTTGCATCTACCCATGCTCAAACCAAACCACAAAGCCTCAAAACCTTCATAAATCCATCCAATAATTTTAGCAATCGAAAAATACATAAACGGCCCGACGGCCCGACCAAATTACTAAAATACCCCTAGGGCATACCGAAGATCGGGGCGAAAACTCAGGCGTTCTAGGTTGAGCGGCCCTGCCGCGACGCCATCGCTCACCAGTCGCCCAGATCTATTGAAGCAGCCCTCCCGCACGCCATCGCTCGCGGATCGTGCGGATCGCGCCAGCCAAGAGCGCGAGACGCCAGGCGCCGCGCGCCTTGGCCGAGCCGCTCCGCCGCCCGCCTTGCGCCAGCCGCGTTCGCGTCGCCGTCGCGCGCGCCAGCGCCATGCGCGCGCCTTCGCCGAAGCTGTTCGCCCGCCACGCCCAGACGCTTCGCTTCGCTCGCGCGCGTCCAGCCGCCGCATCCGTGCCGTGCCGTGCCTTGCCACTGCGGCCGGCGCCAGCCACTGCCGGTGCCGGCTTGCCAGCGGCTCCAAGCTCGTGTCGCCGTGTCGCGTGAGTCCCCGAGCCCGAGCTTGCTGCTCTATTGTTGTTTAGACATTTTAGATGCTGATTATTATTGGTTTGCTAGGTTCCCGCTCGCTAGCTCGGGATTGTTCCAGCACTTAGGATTTGTGTGTAGAAGCCTCCCGACCAAGGTAAGGATTTCTTACCGGAGTTGTGTGGGCCTGCGGTATATTTGTGATTGTTGTTTTGTATGCCCGTGTATGACTACTAGCATGTTTAGCCCTAGGTGCTCTGCTCAATTCTGTCGGCATGAACTCTTGTATTGTTTCTCATGTTAGCCCATGCTAGGTTGTTCCAATCGCATGTTCGATATCTGTTCTTGCTTCGTAGTATCATGCTAGGTTCCTTGTATCTGCATGAGCACGTATTGGACCGCATTGATTAAATTGTTATTATTGCTATGGTTTAGAGTTCGTAGGTAGCATCATCCGGGCCGATGCATAACGTAACTTGCATCCCGACGAGGACGTGCGAGATGGTACTCGTCCCCCGATCCCGTTAGGGTTTAGCTAACCCTAACGGCTTGCCCTCGCAATCTTGGGTGAGGGTGGCAAATCATTAATTGCCCCAACGGTCGGGATGATGACTTGGCATTGCCTCGCCCTCGGCAAATGGCACGCGTCCTCGGCGTGTTCGGCCGTAGCCCTTGATTGCCACCGTTAGGGCAAGGACCGCTTCGGTGTAAGCCTACCGCGACCGGTTCCTTAGCCTCAAAGCGGTGGTTCAGGTTGACATAGTTCACGTGTCCGTGTCTCACACCCTATGTCGGTGACACCGATCCGTAGATTTAGTTAGGCATGGTGATCAACACGGCGCTTTGCCACTAGACCCGCACCCCGCAGAGTTTGCGGTGAGCATGCGGTGCGCGCTTACGCTCATTACAACGCCGACCGGAGAGCTCCTCGGGATCTTGAGCCATGCACCTTTCGTGATCGACGAGATGCGCCGAGGGCGGGACTCGTTCCGTATAGCGCGTATAGTGTGTTGTGGTATTTCCGGACTAAGACCACGAGTTGGCATCCGAGGTCCAAGTGTGGACTTAAGCTATGTGCTCTATTCTCGTGTTTGTACTCATAGCTTGTATACATTCTTCTAGATGATCATGTATATCGTATTGTACCCCTTGAGGGATTCTTCTTGGTAATTCGTTACTCACCCTTATTCTCGTGGTTTTCCACGAGTAACCAAGGCGCGAGACAGGATGGTCAAGGAAGGAGGCGCTGTGATCATGGAATCCTGCTGTCATCTCTGACCATTTTATTATATCTTGACTCTTGACTTTTGTTATTTCCCCTGAATGCATGTAGACGGGCACGGAGCCCTAGGATGTTTTCTTACGTTTTATGGATTCCAGCATATTTGTACTTGTGGAATGTTTAAATGGTTTAAATAAATCTCTGATCAGAGTATGCTTTGAGAAATGTATGTTTTGATTGTTGAATGTTTCTGTTTTTACTTGGGATCCGAAACTTATTTTTCATAATGTCTTTTATTTTGAATACATGCATTGGGGTAAAGGCCCATTTAGAGCCCCTTTTGGGTCGGGTCTTTACACTGCCGCACCAGCAGCGCCCAAACCTGCCCCTTGCTGCCGAGAGCCCGTGTCCTCTCGGTTGGTAATTCTCGAGCCTTTTCCCTTTTAGATTTTTAAGCTACTGGCTGCTGTATATTTAATTAGGATGCTTTTATTATGCCTAGGTTGCTCGGGTTCGTTATAAAGCTCGAGGGTCTTATTTGATTGTGAAAGTTATTTCTGCTCGTTTCCAAGTAAGGATTTCTTACCGTGGTTGTGTGGACCCTGCGATGCTTTCTTGATTGTGCCTTATATGCATGTTTACTTCTATGAACATGATTAGTGGATAGGACAGCTTGTGATTGCATTCTTGCTAGCATGTTTGCCTGTTTGTACATGTTAGTGCCATGCTAGGATTGTTCTTCCTGCATGCTTGAGATTCCTGCTTTAAGTTTGTAGTATCATGCTAGGTTATGTGTGATTGATGTTGATATGTATGTCTAGCCAGGAATCAGTTATTTTGTACTCTTAGCTAGTATAGTAGAGTTTGTCTTCATCCAGAGGCTGAGAGCGGACATAACGTACTTTGTCCCCACCGGTCGGGAATAGAGCGAAGCATAACGTACATTGCTTCCCCCCGGCAGCCGATGTGGATTTAGCTACCACATCGGCATAAGCCTAGTTTGTAGCCTGCTAGAGCGGAAACCTGCCAAAGGTGCAAGCCTGCCTTGGCCGGTTCTTAGTTTCCGGTCGGTGGTACAGGCTACACAGATGAGTGCCGAGGGCCTCGCACTACTCTGTTCAGTGACACCGTTTCCCAGTCTTTAGGCATGCGTACCTGGCCCGCGTAGTTTTTACTTAGGCCCCCACATTTACGCCGGTTGTAGCAGCATGCGGTGTGCGCGCACACGCGTTAGTCGCCGGTTCGGAGAGCTCCCCCGGGCTAATGTTCGTGAGTACACCAGTTCCTTCCAGTTTAAAGCCAGACTTCGGGTACTCTCCAGATAGTCCAGATTTGTTAGCGAGGGTAAGAGGCCCTTGAGGACACCCATTGGGATTGGCTTTTGAGCTGATCATATGGTCGAAGGAGAAAGACCCTCGAGGGTGTCGGACATCTTTGGGATCGGTTTTTGAGGTGATCAATTGGCCTAGGGAGAAAGACCATCGGAGATGTCTTGAGATTGGTTATGAGAGCCAATCATTAGGCCGGAAGTAGGAGACTTCTGAGGATTCCAGATTCTTCCTTGTAAGCTCGTTGAGCTATGATCTGTGTTGGTAACTGTTTGCATGTATACTAGGGTGCTAGATGATTGATGTATCGTATTGTACCCGGTTGAGATTCTTCTTGAGTATGTTTATACTCACCCTTATTTCTGTGGTTTTCCACCAGGTAACTTGGGATAGCACCGGGACGGCTAGCGGAGGGAGCTGATTGATCATGGGAGCCGCCGACACTCTGTCTTTTATTGTTTGCATAATTTGTTCAGCATGTAGACGGACAGGAGTCCTAGGGGGATGTTTTTAAAAGTTGTTTAAATTGTATTGTATGATTTTATAAACACTGGCCAGGCTTGTTTTACTTTGTTGGCTTTGCTTAAATGAAGGTTGTTGTTTATGTTTTAAGTGTCCCCGCTTTTAAATGTTTTGAAAGGTTTTAAATATGAGCACTAAACCGCTTGATGAAGTATTTAACTTGCATGCTGCGTGAGAACCTAAGTTTAGGACCATGTTTTGGGTCGGGTCTTTACAGTTGGTATCAGAGCACAGAGTCATAGATTCTGTAGACTAACCTGCTTTGTAGGTTGTTGCCCCCATGATCATCAGCACTCCGCGGCCGTCAGGTTTGTCTGAGTTCATTAAGCTAATTGTTTTATTTTACAATACTGCATCTAGTATACATGTGTTACCCTTGTTTGGCAGTGAGAGCCCCAGCGTGGGCTAGCTTTCATGCTTTGTGTAGATGGCTAGTATGTTGAGTGCACTTAGAGGAGCAGGGACGTTTGGTATTTCCAACCGAGGAGTTGGACTGTTAATGTTGATCATGAGACCACGTCTAGGGTTGTCTAGACCCGTAGGCCACCTTTGGCCCTGGCAGATGAGTTGCGAAGAGAAGGGGGTAGAGGCTAGTCTGCCTCAAAGTGAGACTCCTTGAGCAGAGTGTGCTCCACCATGAGGAGTTGATGGCGTCTCTTTAGCTAACAGAGAGCGGAGACCCAGCGCAGCTTATGTAGCGCGTAGTGAGGAGTCTTGGGCACAGATAGCCCACCGGCGAGAGTTTATTTAGGAGACACCCCTCCTTGTAGCTCCAGAGCCGGAGGTTCCCGAGAGGGCTCGATCAAGCAGTTATGCTAATAAGTTAGTTGGCGTTGATCGAGCCGCCCGGTTTGGCAAGTGGAAGCCTCAGAGCTGGATGTTTTTAGACCTCATCGCTAGCAAATGAGGTGGTTGGCCAAGATCGAGTTTATCATCCAAGTGTTGTGATGACTGGTGTTCGTGAGGTCGATGACACGATGTTCGGAGAGTCGAGGCGTGCCGCTCGTGTTTGCTTGATGCAAAGAAGGTGGTGGTGGAAGTCCTCGTGAGAGGCGGACCAAGAGAGTCTCCACCACCACCCCGTCCGATTGGCAAGCTACCAAGTTAGTAGCTTTTGAGGAAGATGTAGAGACATCTTGTCCTCCCGCAAGCCCTCGCGATCGTTTTGCAGCTAGTTCTTTTAGTACCCTCGTAGCTGGGGGGTAGTGTGGAGTTTGCTTGTCGTGGACTTAATCCGTCCGTGGTTTTCACCGGCTATTAGAGAGAAGCACCTTCATTAGCATGTTCCGTGTGGAGCTAGGTGCCGCCACCCGAGGGTTGGGTGAGTATTCGTTGAGCATCGAGTGGGATGCGGGGAGTGGGCCTTGGCTTGTCTGTTAGACGTGATGTCGAGAGTAGTCTACTCGAGTGTTGAGACTCTTGTGTTGAGTGCCATTGCCCCACACCGGAGTGTGACCTTCCCTACCCTCGGAGGGGCTTAAAGCCGCCTAGGGGTCGGGATCGATCTGCCGACCGCAGTTAGAGCTCGGGATTGTCGCAGGCGGCGGCGAGCACCGCTCATTGCATCAAGTGTGGTAAGGCGCTTTACGGATTGTGTGGAGCATCGCCCGTGCTTGCTACAGATGTGGCAAGGAAGAGCTTTTGGCCAGCACAGTTGAGATGCTGAAGGGAGATGTGCTCGTGTAGCCGCTTGTCTCATTAGACCGTTGACGACAATATGTGCCTGAGGGTGATCGGAGGAACCCTAGATTGTGGAGAGCTTCACTAGAGCTAAGTCACACCAGGCAGTGTTCCACGGTTTGAGTTGTTGGATGCTTGTTGTCAGTTGACAAGCTAGAGTTGTTCTTAGTAACCTCCACGTTGGTTTTCGGAATTCTTAGCAAGGTGGTGCTTGGAACACCATAGAAACTTCGCTGACTTTATCATAAACCTTGATTTCGCTACGCTCAATAAGAACCCGGAATAGCGGAAATAGGTTCGTGTTCTGCTTCCAAAGTCAGTCGTCTTTGCCCAAGTGTGAACTGCAGACGACTCCCCTGTGGTTCCATTCCTTCTTACTTGACTTCTTAGGTCAACCCAACTCGAATGGGAAGAAGAGGGTCAGCCAAACACAATGTCCACTTTGTACATTTGCTGAGGCAGACCCTTTGTATAGGGCATTTTATAAAAGGGAAGGGAACAACTCACCGAAGGAGGCTGGCAGTAGGAATGAAGGACAAGGGTTTTGTTCCCATGTTGTTTCTAGAGCTAGCTTGGTTCGAGCAAGCTGGCGTTGCCCTGAGGTGTAAAGACCCGACCTGGAATACGGTCCTAAACCTAGGTCCTCACTCAGCATGCAAGTTAAATATTTCAACAAGCGGTTTAGTGCTCATATTTAAAACTTTTTCAAAACATTTGGAAACGGGGAACACTTAAAACATAACCAACAATTTTCATAAGCAAATCCAATCAAGGTAAAATAAGCCTGGCCAGTATTTATAAAAGAACATTCAAAACAGTTTAAACAACTTTAACATCATTCCCCTAGGACTCATGTCCATCTACATGCTGAATAAATAAATGCAAGCAATAAACAACAGAGTGTCGGTAGCTTCCCATGATCAACAGCTCCCTCCGCTAGCCATCCTGGTGTTGTCCCAAGTTACCTGTTGGAAAAACCACAGAAATAAGGGTGAGTATAAACATACTCAGTAAGAATCCCCAACCAGGGTACAATACGATACATCAGTCATCTAGCACCCTAGTATACATGCAAATAAAACAATGACTTAGAGCAAAACGGTTGAATTAGGCTATGAGCTACTTCTAGAGCGAGCCTATTCAAGGGCTTTCATCTACTGCCTATCCTAGGTTCTACACTTGGATGCCCTTCGGGCCTTACACAACCTAGGACTCAGTGATGCCCAGTGGGGCCTTACACACCTAGGATGCCTATCGGGGCCTTACACCTCCAGAATCAGTGATGCCCAGTGGGGTCTTACACACCTAGGATGCCCATCGGGGACTTACACACCTAGGATGCCCATCAGGGTCTTACACCTCCAACTCAGTGATGCCCATCGGGGACTTACACACCTAGGATGCCCATCGGGGTCTTACACCTCCGGATGTCCATCGGGGTCTTACCCGAGCGGGACCTAAACTAGTTACCCCTACGCCTTCTACACTATACATCACCCGCCTATGCCCGCACTTTTAACTAACAGATAAAATAGAACACGGTATGCCAAGATAATTAAACCCCTTGCATGGAACTAACAGAATATATCAGGGGGCACAAGAGCAACACGATATGGAAGCAAGAGAAAACATGTAACCTACCCACTGGAAATTTCATACAATCACAGGACATGGCATGCTGTAAGAACAAACCTAGCATGGCACTAACATGAACAACAAGCAACATGCTAGCAAGATTTCAAACACAAGTCGTTCAATAGCTAACATACTCATAACAACAACCAAGCATACAAGGCACAATCATGATAGCATCGCAGATGAGGCTGCTAGAGCGGAACCCTACCAACGGTGTAAGCCTACCTTGGCCGGTTCTTAGCTTCAAGTCGGTGGATCAGGCTGCACAGATGAGCGCCGAGGGCCTCGCGCTCATCGTGATCGCGACACCGCTTCGAAGTCATAGGCATGCGTGCTGCCCGCGTAGTTTGCCCTTAGGCCCCGCATTTACGCCGGTTTCAGAGAGCATGCGGTGTGCGCGCACACGCCAGTTAGTTGCCGGTTCGGAGAGCTCCCAGGCTAATGTTCGTGAGTACACCATTCCTTCCGCTTTAGAGCCGGACTTGGTACTCTCCCGATAGTCCAGATGTATAGCAAGGGTAAGAGGCCCTTGAGGACACCCATTGGGATTGGCTTTTGAGCTAATCAATTGATCGAGGGAGAAAGACCCTCGAGGGTGTCGGACATCTTGGGATCGGTTTTTGAGCTGATCAATTGGCCGAGGGAGAAAGACCCTCGGAGATGTCCCGGGATTGGTTATGAGAACCAATCATTAGGCCAGAAGTAGGAGACTTCCGATGATTCCGAAAGTAGGAGACTTCCGATGGTTCCAGATCTTTCATTATGAGCTCGTTGAGCTATAATCTGTGTTGATGGCTGTTTGCTTGCATGTTGAGGTGCTAGATGACTGATGTATCGTATTGTACCCGGTTGGATTCTTCTTGAGTATCTTTATACTCACCCTTATTTATCTTTCAGGTAACTTGGGACAACACCAGGATGGCTAGCGGAGGGAGCTGATTGATCATGGGGAGCCGCCGGCACTCTGTCTTTTATTGTTGCATTGTTTATTCAGCATGTAGATGGACAGGAGTCCTAGGGGAACATTGTTTAAAAAGTTGTTTAAAAGGAGGGGGTAGAGGCTAGCACGCCTCAGAGTGAGACTCCTTGAGCAGAGTGTGCTCCAGCCATGAGAGATTTGATGGCAGGTCTTCATCTATCAGAGAGCGGAGCCCCAGGCGCAGTTTGTAGCGCAATGTGAGGAGTCCCGGGAACAGATAGCCCAGCTGGCAGAGTTTGTTTCAGAATTTTTCCCCCCAGTAGCTCTTATAGCCCCGGAGGTTCCCGGGAGGGCATGATCAGCAGGTTTTGCCGACGAGTTTGTTGGCGTTGATGGAGCCGCCCAGTTTGGCAAGTGGATGCATGTAGAGCTCGTTGTTTGAGAAAGTCCAGCTGCTAGTAGTAAAGCAGTTGGCCAGTTTTGAGTTTAGCATCCGTGAGTTGGGATGCCTCGCTGCTCATGAGGCCGAGATGTGCCGCTCTGTGGCTTTGTTTGGTACGTGTTGATGGTGGTAGTCCCTTGAGAGAGGTGGACTAGCTGAGTCTCCACCAGTCGCCCGATTGATTGGCAAGTTGCCGTGTTAGTGGCTTGAGGCAGATGTAGAGCCATCTTTGCCCCCTTGCAAGCCTGCTGTCGTTGTGCAGCCAGTTCTTTTAGTGCCCTCGTGCTGTGGTGCGATTGTGAGTTTGCTTGCCGGGTTTTATCCATTTGTGGATTTCAATGGGCTAGTAGAGTGGAGCACTCTTTTGATTTGATGTTCCCAGTGTGGAACTAGTTGTTGCCACCCGAGGAGTTGGCCTGAGCTTTTGTTGAGCATCGAGTGAGATGCGAGGAGTTAGCTGAGCTTTTGTTGAGCATCGAGTGGGATGCGGAGTAGGCCTTGGCATGTCTGTTGGTCGAGATGCCGAGAGATTAGGCCGCTCGAGTTCTTGGACTCTTGTGTTGAGTGCCATTGCCCCGTCACTTGGAGTGTGACCTTTCCTCGAGAGGGCATAAAAAGCTCGTTGTAGGCTGATTTGTGTTGTAAAGGATGTTGTGCTGTTGGCACCAGCTTTGAGAGGAGGCCTAGATTGAGGCCGCTTGGCTCTGTTGTGCAGTGTGGTTCCATGGCCGCCCAGTATAGCATCCCCGCTAGTCTTGTACCCATTTCCTGAGGTTGCACCTGTTTGGTTGCATAAGAGATCTAGCTCGGTGGTAGTCAGAGGACTACAAGTATGAGGTTTTCGAGTGAAAGTAGGAGCTTTCCTTGGTCACCGAGAGTTGGGTGCAAAGGATGCTGTAGGCTGTTAAAAGCTAGCGCGTTCAAGTTCTCGAGCCTGTGAGCCAGTTTGATGGTAGCATGATTCGGCTACCCTTTGAGTTAGCCTAGTATGGGTAGTGTTGGCATTGAGGATGCGTGATGAATCCAGTGTTAGAGCCATGAGTTGGATGGCTGATTGGAGCGCGTTTAGTGAGCACATTGGCTTGAGGTTTGATTGTGTAACGGCCCAGGTTTTTCTTCCCGGTCTTCCAGGTATGCCCTAGGGGTATTTTGGTAATTTGGTCGGGCCGTCAGGGCCGTTTATGTCTTTTCTAGTTGCTAAAATTATTGGATGAATTTATGTAGGTTTGTGAGGCTTTGTGGAAGGGTTGAGCAAGGTTTGATGCAAAAGTAAAATTAAAAGGGAATTGTGCCAGCACTGGGGTTTGAACCTGTGTCTCCAGAAAGCTTGTGGGGATGCGTGCGATTGAGCTATTGAGAGCTCTTGTTGCTCCTTCCGGGTCATTTTATGGTTAGCCTTGGGTTTTGGAGTTTTGTTGTATTTGGTTAAAAGAGAAAGGAAGCTAGGTTTGCATTTCTTCTCCAACACCTCACTTTGCCGCACAAGCCAACCTCCCGGCCAGCCAGATCCGCCGGCACCAGCCAGATCCACCGTCGCCCAACCGGCCGAGCAAAGACGCCCAACTGCACTGAACGGCTGTCGCAGCCACTGCCTTTGCCGCGCAGACGCCCTCGACCAAAGAAGCGCACCAGATCCGGCCGAGGATCGCCAGATCGCTTGTCGCCGCGCCAGTCGCACCCGAGGAAGCCATCGCCCGATCGCACCGATGAGCCCGTCGCGCGCCAAAGCAGCCGCTCAGATCGCCCGAGCGAAGACGCCTGTAACGCGCGTCGGTCCACCACATGCCGTCGACACACCAAGCCGCCGCCAGATCCGTCCATCGCGACGCCCGATTCGCGCGCAGTTCGCCGTCGCACGGGCCATACGCGCAGCCGAGATCGCCCGTGTCCGCGCGCTTTCTCGAGCCGCTTCGCCGCACGCCCGAGACGCTCGCTTCGTGCTCGGCCCTTCGCCCAGCGCCTCAGCGCTTTCGCCCGTGCTGCGTGCTTCAGCGCGTGTCATATGTACAGCAGCAAGCGCGCTTACTCAGCTGCCAGCGCCACACAGCCGCACCTGCCCGCCAGCAGAAAGATTCACCACTGTGTCGCTGTGGTGCCGCCGAGTGCCCCGAGCCGAGCTCGCTTGTTTTATTATATTTTTAGGGCTATGATTGTGATTTCTATTGTGTTTGTTAGGTTCTCGTTAGCTAGCTCGGGATCGATCGCAGCGTAGGATTTTGTGTGTAGTTGCCTCCCGCCAAGGTAAGGATTTCTTACAGGGGTTGTGTGGACCTGCGATGTTCTATGTGATTGTTGTTTGTATGTTTGTTTGTGATTATCAGCATGTATAGTTTAGGTGCTCGTTGCAATTCTCGACTATCATGACTTCGTATGTTGTTCTCTCATGTTAGTCCATGCTAGGTTGTTCCGCTCGCATGCACATATCTCTGTTCTTGCTTCGTAGTACCATGCTAGGTTCCTTGTATCTGTTGAGCACGTATTGGACCGCATTGATTGAATTGTTATTATTGCTTTGGTTTAGAGTTCGTAGGTAGCATCATCCGGGCGGATGCATAACGTATCTTGCATCCCCGACGAGGACGTGCGAGATGGTACTCCGTCCGATCCCGTTAGGGTTTAGCTAACCCTAACGGCCGGCCTCGCAATCTTGGGTGAGGTGGCGGCAGATCGTTAAATGCCCCAACGGTCGGGATGATGACTTGGCATTGCCTCATCCCCGGCAAATCGACACGCGTCTCGGCGTGTTCGGCCGTAGCCCTTGATTGCCACCGATAGGGCAAGGGCGACTTCTGGTGTAAGCCTACCACGACCGATTCCTTAGCCTCAAAGTGCGGTGGTTCAGCCGACATAGTTCACGTGTCCAGTCTCACACCCCTATGTCGGTGACACCGATCCGCAGAGATTTAGTTAGGCGTGGTGGTGGACATGGGCAGCTTGCCACTAGACCCGGCACCCCATAGTTCTGCAAAGAGCACGCAGATGCGCGCTTACGCTCATTACAGCGCCGGCCGGAGAGCTCCTCGAGATCTTGAGCTAGTGCACCTTTCAGACGACAATGAGAGGCCGAGGCCGGACTCGTTTCGTATAGGGCGTATTGTGTGGTGGATTTATTTCGGACTAAGACCCTGAGTTGGCATCCGAGGTCCAAGTGTGGATTTAAGCTATGTGCTCTATTCTGTGTTTATACTCATAGCTTGCATACATTCTTCTAGATGATCATGTATATCGTATTGTACCCCAGTTGGGGATTCTTACTGGGTAATTCGTTACTCACCCTTATTCTGTGGTTTTCCACAGGTAATCAAGGCGGGAGACAGGATGGCTGAAGGAGAAGCTGTGATCATGGAATCCTGCTGTCATCTCTGACCATTTTATTATATCATGACTCTTGACTTTTGTTATTTCCCCTGAATGCATGTAGACGGGCACGGAGCCCTAGGATGTTTTCTTACGTTTTATGGATTCCAAAGATATTTGTACTTGTGGATTGTTTAAATGGTTTAAATAAATCTCTGATCAGAGTATGCTTTTAGAAATGTATGTTTTGGTTGTTGAATGTTTCTGTTTTTACTTGGGATCCGAAATATATTTTTCATAATGTCTTTTATTTTCAACACATGCATTGGGGTAAAGGCCCATTTAGAGCCCCTTTTGGGTCGGGTCTTTACAGATTGCTTGGTATGGATTTGCTCTTGTAGAGTAAGTTGGCCAATGTGGCTTTTCGTGGTGAGTTGGCCCCGATAGGGTTTGGACTCTTGTTGCTCCCTGGTTAGTAGTGGCTCTGTTTGGAGGAAAGAGTTGCCATGTGTTAGAGCCCCTGATGGCATTGGATCTAGTTGGAGTTGTACACGCCGGTGTACTTTTGTGTAGCTCGTTCCGTGGTTTATGTTTGGAGAACCACGAAGGGTTCGTGTTGAGGAGCCAGTGCTCAGTCTTTGGGTTGTCAAGGCTTTGGTTCTTGGCAAGTGCCCCAGCTTTGGTTGTTGTTTAAGCAAGTTTTGCTTGTTGGTCCTTAGCCTGGTCAGAGTTAGTTGGATCTGTTCAAGAGCGGTGATAGTAGCCGCGTAGTTTCTGATTGTTATGGTTGAGAGAGTTGTTCGGATCCTTGCCTTGGGCAGAAGGTTTATGGAGGCTAGTTGGTGCTTGGTGTTGACCAAGTTTTGGTTCTCTTGATGTTTCAAGAGCTAGCTCGGTTAGAGCCAGAGGGCGTTGCCCTGAGGATTTGTTCCTAGTTAGGTTGTTTTGGGAGTTGACCCCTCCCTCGGCAGTCGAGTAAGTTCTGCTAGTTCTGGTTGGTGGTCCAATCGGTTGAGGTTTCCCCTTGGGTGTTGCTTCCAAAGAGTTGGTTGTTGTTGCCCTTGGGTTTGAGCTAGTCAGCGAGCATGTGTGATGTTCGCTGCCCTTCAGAGTTCGCTTGCTGGGAAATCGTTCCCGTTGAGGAGTCAGCGTAGCTCCTGAGTTGTGTAGTTGATCAGAGTAGCGCAGTGGTTAGCCCAGCGAGAGGGTCCCTGCATTGTGTTGTTAGCAAGCGAAGTTGTTTGTCCTCGCAAGAGCGGTGGCCAGCCAGTTTAAGAGTTGAGTTTTTGCTGGTGAGTTGTTGGTTCTTTGGGGTTTGAAGAGCCCCTAGTTTCCTTGGTGGTTGAGTTGCACCATGGATGCCAGCCTCGAGTGTTATCCTTGGAGATAGCCTCGTCGGTCCGTTTTCCTTGCGATGTTCCGTGTGTGGAGTTTCTAGTCGCAAGATGAGTTAGGCCTTGGCTAAAATGAGGAAGTCCTTTGAGTAGCCAGTTGGACTTAAGAGTTGAGTGGTAGCTTGGAGGCGAGCTTTGCTCGCGATGAGCTTGAGTTGAGTTTCTGCTGAGCAAGTCCTTCCCGGGCTTTGCTTCTTGTTGTGTGCTTTTGCAGTTGACGTTAGCTAAGCCTCAGTGGAGTTAGTTGGCACAGAGGTGCCGTGGCATTGGTTGGTTAGCCTTTGGGCTGTTCTCCTCAAGCTGTTGTGTTGCTGGTAGCCCTGTGAGGGTTTGGTCCTTGCTGTCGAGATTTCCATGAGAGGAGCGTTGGTTGTTTCCTTGCCTGGCAAAGTTCTCTTTGGCCAGTTGCTAGTAGATTTTCATGGAAAAGTTTGTGTTCAGCCGTTGAGAGGCTCCAGTTTGTTGGCTAGGCCGAGTGGAGCTCATGGCTGGTTTTGGCCATTTAGGGTTGGCCGTAGCTGAAGTTTCAGCTTGTGCTTGTTGGAAAAGTTTGCCTTTTTGGATCAATCGCCAGTTGGCGATTTGTTTGCTTTTCGTTAAGGCTTTAGGCAAGCTTTGTGGTTCGCTGGTCTCATGTGATGTATGAGTAGGCCGTTTGGTTTCTGGAACCTGAGAGGTTCAGTTGTTTGGCCAGCATAGTGTAGAGTTGAGGCTGTTTGTTAACAGTTGTGGGCATTCAGAAAAGTTACGCCAGTGCGTGGCGTTGAGTTTTGGAGCTTGTGCCCAGTCTGCGAGTTTGCTGAGAGTAACACCGTAGAGAGGTGTTCCGTGTTGGATTAGCAGGGTTTAGTTTGCTCCCCTGGTTTGTAGGCCTTTTGAGATACTTGAGCGGATCGGAGCAGTGGGCTTTTGGTTAGCTTTGCCCAGTCTTTGTTGAGCTAGTCTTTGGCAGAATGGTTAGCTTTGTGGCTTTGAGCCTTTGAGAACCCAAGAGGGTTTGATTTTCGTAGAGGGCTAGTGTTGTATTAGCCGAGAAGTTCAGTTGGCTAGGAATCAGTGGAGTATTCCTAGAGCCGTTTCATCTTAGGACTTTCGAGGACGAAAGTCTTATAAGGAGGGAGTATTGTAACGGCCCAGTTTTCTATCCCGGTTCTCGAGGAGCTTCCGGTTCAGATTCAGTGGTTCGGTTGGGCCGTTAGAGCTGTTTGGACCCTTAGGGGCATTTTGGTCTTTTGCTCCCTAGGCAGGATTTGTGGATTTTCAAGGCTTCGAGGCAGCTCCTGCCTTTGTTTAGGCTTGTTTGTTGTGGGCTGCGAGTCCCGAGATGTTTGGGCTTTTCGTTTGGGAGTTCGGTTGTGATTTAGGTTTTGGGAAAAATGATGGTTGTTTGGGTGTTTCCTTCGGGATTCGAGCCGGGCCTTCAGTGTTGGTTTGGGAGGTTGATTTCAGTGAGATTTGTTGTTTGGAAAGGTTGCTTCAGTCGGGTCTCGAAGGAGGAAGCCGGGAAATGAGATTTAAGGATTTTAAGGATTTTTGGAAAAATTGGAAAATGGATAAATTGGATTTATGTAACGGCCCAGTTTTCTATTCCAATTCTCGAGGTGCTTCCGGTTCAGATTCAGTGGTTCGGTTGGGCCGTTAGAGTTGTTTTGACCCTTAGGGGTATTTTGGTCTTTTTGCTCCCCGGGCAGGATTTGTGAATTTTTAGGGCTTCGAGGCAGCTCCTGCCTTTGTTGAGGCTTGTTTGTTGGTGGCTGTGAGTCCCGAGATGTTTGGGGTATTCGTTTGGGAGTTCGGTTGTGATTTGGGTTTTGGGCAAAGTGATCGTTGTTGTTTGGGTGTTTCCTTTGGGATTCGAGCCCAGGCCCTTAGAGATGATTTGGGAGTTTGTTTTAAGTGAGAGTTATTGTTTGGAAAAGGTTGCTTCAGCCGGGTCTCGAAGGAGGAAGCCGGGAAATGGGATTTAAGGACTTTAAGACTTATTTAAATTTGGAAAGAAAATTGGTTAAGGATGGAAAGGAGGATAAAATCCCATTTTTCCTTTTATTTCCCTTTTCTTTTATTTTTGTTCCCTTTTTGTCCAAACCCATTTTCCTTTTCTTTTTCTTTTTCTTTTTCTTTTTCTTTTTCTCTTTTCTCTCTCTCTCTCTCTCTCTCTCCCCCGACCTAGCCGCACTTTTGCCTTAAGCCCCAGTGCTGCCGTCGCGCCACCGCGCCACCGAGCCGGCCAGATCCGCGCCGCTGTGCCGCGCAATTCAAAGATCGCCGCACCAGCCAGCCCCTCGCGCGCCCAGATCGCGCTGCCGCCGAGTCCGCCGCCCAGCCAGCTGAGATCGCGCGGCCGTCCGCACGAGACGCCAGATCCGAGCTCGCCCTCGCCAGATCTCGCCGTCGCTCCCCCTCGCGCGCCCGATCTGTCGCGCCGTGTGCCATCCTCGCTTAATCCGCGTCGCGCGTCCCAAATGCTTGTTCGCGCGCGCTCGCCTCGCTTCAAGCGCGCCCTCCCTTACGCCGAGCCGCTCCGAGTTGCGTCCCTCAGAGCGCTGTCGTCGCTGCTGCGCGCCTCTCTTCCTGCTCGCGCTACAAGGCGTTCGCTACTGCATCAACCAGCGCCTCGGCCAGCGCGTGCCGTGTCAGCGCGCCTACCTGCGCCAGCTGCCTGCCCGCAAAGGCCCAGGCACACGCTTGTGATGTGTTGGCTTGGCCCGAGCCTTGTGGCTTCTCGGATGGTATTTCCCAGTCTTTTCTTCGTTGGGCCCTGTTTTGTTGGCTGCTGGTTGTTGATTTATTTGGGCTGTTTATGTATGTGATTTGGCTGCTTTATTTGATGTTTAGGCTGTTTGGTTCGATTAGAGGCTCGAGGATTGCTTGGTTGATTTGTGATTATTTTCTGCTTGTCCCAGGTAAGGATTTCTTACCGTGGTTGTGTGGACCCTGCGATATATCTCGATTGTGCCTTGTATGTTTGCTGATTGTTATGAGCATGATAGTGATAGGAAGCTTTGTTTGATCTCTTGCTAGCATGTTTGTTGATTTTACATGTTAGTGCCATGCTAGGTTTGTTCTTCCAAAGATGCTTGTGATTCCCGCTTAAGTTGTAGTATCATGCTAGGTAAATGTGATTGATGTCGGTCATTGCTTGCTAGCCAGGAATCATTGATTTACTTTGTATTCGTAGATAGTGTAGTAGGGTTTGTCATCATCCAGAGGCTGAGAGCGGACATAACGTACTTTGTCCCCACCGGTCGGGAGTAGAGCGAAGCATAACGTACATTGCTTCCCCCCGGCAGCCGATGTGGATGTAGCTACCACATCGGCATAAGCCTAGTTTGTAGCTCCGCTAGAGCGGAACCACCGCCAACGGTGTAAGCCTACCTTGGCCGGTTCTTAGCTTCGTGTCGGTGGTACAGCGCACAGATGAGTGCCGAGGGCCTCGCACTCATCGTGTTCGGTGACACCGCTCCGAGTCTTTAGGCATGCGTACTGACCCGCGTAGTTTGCCCTTAGGCCCCGCATTTACGCCGGTTGCAGATGAGCATGCGGTGTGCGCGCACACGCGTTAGTCGCCGGTTCGGAGAGCTCCCCCGGGCTAATGTTCGTGAGTACACCGTTCCTTCCAGGTTTAGAGCGGACTTGGGTACTCTCCGATAGTCCAGTTGTTAGCGAGGGCAAGGAGGCCCTTGAGGACACCCATTGGGATTGGCTTTTGAGCTAATCAATAGGTCGAGGAGAAAGACCCTCGAGGGTGTCGGACATCTTGGGATCGGTTTTTGAGTGATCAATTGGCCGAGGAGAAAGACCCTCGGAGATGTCCCGGGATTGGTTATGAGAACCAATCATTAGGTCGGAAGTAGGAGACTTCCGATGATTCCGAAAGTAAGAGACTTCCGATGTTTCCAGATCTTGTTTTATGAGCTCGTTGAGTTATGATCTGTGTTGATAGTCGTTTGCTTGCATGTTGAGGTGCTAGATGACCGATGTATCGTATTGTACCCCTGGTTGGGGATTCTTCTGAGTATGTTTATACTCACCCTTATTTATCTTTTAGGTAACTTGGGACAACACCGGGAGAGGGCTAGCGGAGGGAGCCGATTGATCATGGGAATCGCCAGGCACTCTATCATTTATTATTGCATTGTTTATTCAAAGATGTAGTTGGACAGAGTCCTAGGGAACATTGTTTAAAAAGTTGTTTAAATTGTATTGTATGTTTTTATAAACACTGGCCAGGTTGTTTACTTTGTTGGATTGTTTAATTGGAAATTGTTGGCTATGTTTTAAGGGTTCCCCCTTCTTATATGTTTTGAAAAGTTTTTAAATATGAGCACTAAACCGCTTGTTACCATATTTAACTTGCATGCTGAGTGAGAACCCAGGTTTAGGACCGTATTTTGGGTCGGGTTCTTACAATTTATTTGGATAAGGTTGGAATTTAAATAAAAGAGAAAAAGAAAAGAAAAAAAGGAAAAAATCCATTTTTCCCACATTTTTCCCCTTTCTCTCTCCTCCAGCCCGAGCCCTCCCTTGGCCCTCTCCTCCCTGCCCGAGCGCCCGAGCTCGCCCCCCTGGCCGCCCAGCCCGAGCCCCTGTCCGCCCGAGCTCGCCCCCAGCTCGCTTGTGCGAGTCGAGCCCAGCCCTGCTCGCTCAAGCGAGCGTCGCCCAGATCCGCCTCCCACAGGTCCGTGTCGCCCACACTATGCCGAGCCGCGTACAGTGCCGCGTCGCCCAGCCTCGCACAGTGTCGTGCCAGATCGAGCGCCCCGAGCCGTCGCGTCCCTGTAGTGCCTCGTGTCGCTCGCGCCCGTGCGGGCCGTCATTTGTGCTTGCCGAGCTCGCGCCCCTACGCCCGTGTCCGAGCCCCAGCGCGCCCAGTGCCTGCGCCCAGCCAGCCTCTGCCCTGCCGACAGCCTGCTTGTGTGTGTTGGTTTGGCCCGAGCCTTGTGGCTTCTCGGATGGTATTTCCCGAGTCTTTTCGTCGTTAGGCCCTGATTTGTTGGCTGCTGGTTGTTGATTTATTGGGTTGTTTTATTGTGTTCATTTGGGTGCTTTGTTTGATGTTCAGGCTGTTCGGGAATCGATTAGAGCCTCGAGGATTCGCTCGTAGATTTATTATAATTATTGTTTTCTGCTTGTCCCAGGTAAGGATTTCTTACCGTGGTTGTGTGGACCCTGCGATATATCTCGATATGCCTTGCTTGTTTGCTGATTGTTATGAGCATGTTAGAGATAGAGCAGTTGATTGAATTCTTGCTAGCATGTTTGCCTGATTTTACATGTTAGTGCCATGCTAGGTTTGTTCTGCCAGCATGCTTGTGATTCCTGCTTAAGTTGTAGTATCATGCTAGGTAATGTGATTTATGTCAGTCATTGCTTGCTAGCCAGGAATCATTGATTTTTGCTCTGTACTCTTAGATAGAGTTGTAGGGTTTGTCATCATCCAGAGGCTGAGCGGACAAAACGTACTTTGTCCCTAGTAGCTCAGGTCGGGAGTAAGTGTGCGTAACATAACGTATCTTGCTACCCCCGACCCGCCGGTTGTGGACTTAGCTACCCACTCCGGCCAAAGCCTAGTTTGTAGCCTGCTAGAGCGGAACCCTGCCAACGGTGTAAGCTTACCTTGGCCGGTTCTTAGCTTCAGGTCGGTGGATCAGGCTGCACAGATGAGAGCCGAGGGCCTCGCGCTACTGTGATCAGTGACACCACTTCCGAGTCATAGGCATGCGTACCTGGCCCGAGTAGTTTGCCCTTAGGCCCCCGCATTTACGCCGGTTTCAGAGAGCATGCGGTGTGCGCGCACACGCGTTAGTTGCCGGTTCGGAGAGCTCCCCCGGGCTAATGTTCGTGAGTACACCATTCCTTCCAGTTTAGAGCCAGACTTCGGGTACTCTCCAGATAGTCCAGATGTATAGCGAGGGTAAGAGGCCCTTGAGGACACCCATTGGGATTGGCTTTTCAGCTAATCAATTGGTCGAGGGAGAAAGACCCTCGAGGGTGTCGGACATCTTGCGATCGGTTTTTGAGCTGATCAATTGGCCGAGGGAGAAAGACCCTCGGAGATGTCCCGGGATTGGTTATGAGAACCAATCATTAGGCCGGAAGTAGGAGACTTTCGATGATTTTGAAAGTAGGAGACTTCCGATGGTTCCAGATCTTTCCTTATGAGCTCGTTGAGCTATAATCTGTGTTGATGGCTGTTTGCTTGCATGTTGAGGTGCTAGATGACGGATGTATCGTATTGTACCCCGGTTGGGGATTGTTACTGAGTATCTTTATACTCACCCTTATTTATCTTTCAGGTAACTTGAGACAACACCAGGATGGCTAGCGGAGGGAGTTGATTGATCATGGGGAGCCGCCGGCACTCTGTCTATTATTGTTGCATTGTTTATTTAGCATGTAGATGGACAGGAGTCCTAGGGGAACATTGTTTAAAAAGTTGTTTAAATTGTATTGTATGATTTTATAAATACTGGCCAGGTGGTTTTACTTCGTTGGATGGTTTAAATGAAAACTGTGGTTTATGTTTTAAGGGTTCCCCCTTCTCATATGTCTTGAATGGTTTTTCAATATGAGCACTAAACCGCTTGTTATCATATTTAACTTGCATGCTGAGTGAGAACCCCGGTTTAGGACCATGTTTTGGGTCGGGTTCGTCACACAAACCTAGCATGGCACTAACATGAACAACAAGCAACATGTTAGCAAGATTTCAAACACAAGCTGTTCAATAGCTAACATACTCATAACAACAACCAAGCATACAAGGCACAATCATGATAGCATCGCAGGGTCCACACAACCACGGTAAGAAATCCTTACCTGGAAACAAGCAGAAAATAACTACCACAAGCCAACCAAGCGACTCCCGAGCTTCTAAGTTAACCCAAGCAACCTAAGCATTTAATAAAAATATCCTAATTAAATAACAACAGCCAATCAACTTAGGGTCAAAAAGAGTGGAGGCTCGGGAATTACCAACCGAGAAGGCACTAGGTCTAGGCCCCAACAATTTTGGCAAAACAGCTCTCACGGCAAGTGGGCAGCAGGACGGGTACGTGGGCGAGCAGTGATCAAGCGCCACTGAGCACGCTGCACGCGCGGGCAGGGGACGGGACGGCCTGCACGGCGACACGGTGGCCGGGCGCGGGCGAGAGATGCAGCGCGACGAGCGAAGGCGCTGGCGACACGATCGTCTGCTGCAGCGCGGACGGCACTGGGCGCTGGCGCTGGCGACGCACTGGGGGTCTGGAGTCTGGGCGATGGGCTATCGGCTGCGACAGGCGTCTGGGCTGCTCGGCTGGGCGACAGGGCTGATGGCTGGGCGACTGGGCTGATGGCTGGGCGACAGGGCTGATGGCAGGCAGGGGCTGCTGCTGGGGCTGGTGGCTCGAGGCGGCTCGGTGCGACTCGGTTGGGTTTCTTGGTGAGGTCGGCAAGGAGAGAGAGAGAGAAATAGAGAGAGAGAAAGAGAGAGAGAGAGAGGTAAAACAAGGGGAATGGGATTTTCCTGATTTTCTTTCCTTTTCCTAATTTAAATAGGTCTTGGTGACCTAAATCTCTTCCCCGGGCTTCCTCCTTCGATTCCCGGCTGAAGCAACCTTTTCTCCTTATTAAAACTCATTTAAACCAAGCTTCCAAATCACCATCAAGGGCAAGGGTTCAAATCCCAATGGAAGCACTTAAATTAACAATAATTTTGTTAATTACCAAATCACCTCCAAACTTCCAACCAACTAGCCCGAACTTCTTGGGTCCTGCAACCAACAACAATCAAGCCTCGACAAGGGCAGGAGTGACCCCGAAGTCTTGAAAATCCACAAAACCCTTACCGGGGGAAAAAAGACCAAAATACCCGTAAGGGTTAAAATAGCTCTAACGGCCCATCCGAGCATCCGAATAATGAACCGGAAACACCTGGGAAACCGAAATAGAAAACTGGGCCGTTACAATACTCCCTCCTTTTAAGACTTTCGTCCTCGAAAGTCCTAAGACGAAAACAACTCTAGGAAAACTCCACTGATCCTTATCCAACCAACTCCTTGTCAAGCCAACACTAGTCCTTCTTTGAAATCCCGACCCTCTTGGGTTTCCAAAGGCTCAAGCCAAAAAGGCATCGAGTCTGCCACAAACTATCTCAACCAAAACTGAACATACAGTGAGCTTCGAAGAAAAAGATGCGATAGTGCTAGTCGGTAAGCCACATCCTCAAACTCGTACCAACTCTCAAACGGTCTCACAACCCTAGGGCTCACTTATCCCTGCTGACCCAACTCAGAACGCCTCTCCACGGCGCTACTCTCAGCAAACTTGTGGACGGGTTACAGGCTCTAAAACTCTACGCCACGCACCGGCGTACTTCTCTTAATACTCACAGCTGTTAACGAACAATCTCATCCCTACACGATGCTGGCCAACCAACTAAACCTCTCGGGTTCCAGAAACCAGTCAGCCTACTCTTACTTCACAAGAGACCAACGAACTCCAATGGTTGCCTATAAGCCTTAACGAAATCCAATCGAACCACCACCTTGCGGCCGATCCCAAAGGCAAACTTGTCCAACTAGAACGCGTCCACAACACTTAAGCAACCATCTTGAAGAGCACCGACGCACTCAAGCCGGCACATATACAGTTCACCGTGACGGCTAACGCCACTCACACTAGTGAAACTTCACTCACGGCCACCATGAACGACAAGGTCCAGGAACAGGATCCACTCAGCCAAACTAATATATTGGAGCCCCTCATCGGCAGACAAAAACTTCCCAATGCAATCCGATCAGCCACTGGCCTAAGAGAATATCGCCAGACAGGAAAATAAACAACATACCTCTCTCGAAAATCTAGAGCAGCAAGGAATAAAACAACACGCGGCTACTTGCAACACAACACCTCGAGGATAACAACTCAAAGGTTTAACCAACCAATGCCACGACATGTAACGGCCCAGTTTTCTATCCCGGTTCTCGAGGAGCTTCCGGTTCAGATTCAGTGGTTCAGTTGGGCCGTTAGAACTGTTTGGACCCTTAGGGGCATTTTGGTCTTTTTGCTCCCTGGGCAGGATTTGTGGATTTTCAGGGTTTCGAGGTAGCTCCTGCCTTTGTTGAGGCTTGTTTGTTGTGGGCTGCGAGTCTCGAGATGTTTGGGTTATTCGTTTGGGAGTTCGGTAGTGATTTGGGTTTTGGGCAAAATGATGGTTGTTTGGGTGTTTCCTTCGGGATTCGAGCCGGGCCTTCAGTATTGGTTTGGGAGGTTGATTTTAGTGAGTTTTGTTGTTTGAAAAGGTTGCTTCAGTCGGGTCTCGAAGGAGGAAGCCGGGAAATGAGATTTAAGGATTTTAAGGATTTTTGGAAAAATTGGAAAATGGATAAATTGGATTTATTTGGATAAGGTTGGAATTTAAATAAAAGAGAAAAAGAAAAGAAAAAAAGGAAAAAAAAAATCTCATTTTTTCCCCCATTTTTCCCTTTCTCTCTCCTCCAGCCCGAGCCCCCCCCCCCTTGGCCCTCTCCTTCCACGCCCGAGCCCCCTGGTCGCCCACCCAGCTCGCCCACGCCCGAGCCAGCCCTGGCGCCCAGCTCGCCCATGGTCGCGAGCCTAGCCGCCCATCTCCCCTGCCGCGTGCAGCGCCGAACCCACCAAGGTCGCCTGGTCCCGCATCGCCCGGATCGCCTCCCCAGGGCCATCCCGAGCTACCAGCTCGCCTGTTTCGAGTCGCCCGACCCGTGCCGTGCGACACATGCTCGCCTTCCTCGCCGCAGTGCGCGTGCGGTCGAGTGCCCGAGCCGGTCGCCTCGCGCGCGCCCCTGTGCTTGCTGAGCTCGCGCCGCGCTGCCGCCCATCGCCGAGCGCGCCGCGCGCCTCGCCTCGTCCCAGCTCTCCCGCGCAGCTCACGCCCATGCCTCGCGCCCTAGCGCCCCAGGCGCCTCTGCTGCGCGTGTCAGAAACCCAGCCCGCGCCCGGTGTGCTGCGCCCGGCCGGCCTACGCCTGCCTGCCGCCGACGACCGCTTGTGTGTTGGTTTGGCCCGAGCCTTGTGGCTTCTCGGATGGTATTTCCCGAGTCTTTTCTTCGTTGGGCCCAGATTTATTGGCTACTAGTTATGGATTTATTGGGCTGTTTATGTATTTGATTTGGGTGCTTTGTTTGATGTTCAGGCTGTTCGGGATCGTCTAGAGGCTCGAGGATTCGCTCGTAGATTTATTATAATTATTGTTTTTTGCTTGTCCCAAGTAAGGATTTCTTACCGTGGTTGTGTGGACCCTGCGATATATCTCGATATGCCTTGCTTGTTTGCTGATTGTTATGAGCATGTTAGAGATAGAGCAGTTGATTGAATTCTTGCTAGCATGTTTGCCTGATTTTACATGTTAGTCCCATGCTAGGTTTGTTCTGCCAACATGCTTGTGATTCCAGCTTTAGTTGTAGTATCATGCTAGGTAATGTGATTTATGTCAGTCATTGCTTGCTAGCCAGGAATCATTGATTTTTGCTCTGTACACTTAGTTAGAGTTGTAGGGTTTGTCATCCTCCAGAGGCTGAGCGGACAAAACGTACTTTGTCCCTAGTAGCTCAGGTCGGGAGTAAAGTGTGCGTAACATAACGTATCTTGCTACCCCCCCCCCCCCGACCCGCCGGTTGTGGACTTAGCTACCCAATCCGGCCAAAGCCTAGTTTGTAGCCTGCTAAAGCGGAACCCTGCCAACGGTGTAAGCCTACCTTGGCCGGTTCTTAGCTTCTTCTGTCGGTGGATCAGCCGCATGATGAGCGCCGAGGGCCTCGCGCTCTCGTGATCGATGACCACACTTCCGAGTCATAAGCATGCGTGCACAGCCCTCGTAGTATTCCCTTAGGCCCCGAATTTACGCCCGGTTTGAGAGCATGCGGTGTTCGCGCAAGACACGCGTTAGTTGCCGCTGCCTCGAGAGCTCCCGGGCTAATGTTCGTGAGTACACCATTCTTTCCGATTTAGAGCCGACTTGGGTACTCTCGATAGTCCGGATGTATAGCGAGGGTAAGAGGCCCTTGAGGACACCCATTGGGATTGGCTTTTGAGCTAATCAATTGGTCGAGGAGAAAGACCCTCGAGGGTGTCGGACATCTTGGGATCGGTTTTTGAGTGATCAAATTGCCGAGGAGAAAGACCCTCGGAGATGTCCCGGATTGGTTATGAGAACCAATCATTAGGCCTAAGTAGGAGACTTCCGATGATTCCGGAAGTAGGAGACTTCCGATGATTCCAGATCTTTCCTTATGAGCTCGTTGAGCTTTAATCTGTGTTGATGGCTGTTTGCTTGCTTGTTGAGGTGCTAGATGACGGATGTATCGTATTGTAACCCGGTTGGGGATTCTTACTGAGTATCTTTATACTCACCCTTATTTATCTTTCAGGTAGCTTGGGACAACACTAGGAGGGCTAGCGGAGGGAGCTGATTGATCATGGGGAGCCGCCGACACTCTGTCTTTTATTGTTGCATTGTTTATTCAGCATGTAGATGGACAGGAGTCCTAGGGGAACATTGTTTAAAAAGTTGTTTAAATTGTATTGTATATTTTGATTAATACTGGCCAGGATGTTTTACTTCGTTGGATGGTTTAAATGAAAATTGTGGTTTATGTTTTAAGAGTTCCCCCTTCTCATATGTTTTGAATGGTTTTTAAATATGAGTACTAAACCGCTTGTTATCATATTTAACTTGCATGCTGAGTGAGAACCCCGGTTTAGGACCATGTTTTGGGTCGGGTTCGTCACAATTGGTATCAGAGCACAGAGTCATAGATTCTGTAGACTAACCTGCTTTGTAGGTTGTTTGCTCCCATGATCATCAGCACTCCACGGCCGCCAGGTTTTTCTGAGTTCAATTAAGCTAAGGGGTAAGAATTTACAATACTTTTCATCTAGCTTTTATTCCTTGTGTAGAGATGTGGAGCGGAGACGAGCAGGTTCTGACTCATTGTTGGTTTGGGCTTAGAGAGCCATCATGTCAACTTTCCGCAGTGAGAGCAGCTTGTTGAGCAGTGAGAGCCCCAGTGTGGGCCAGCATTTATGCTTTGTGCAGATCGCTAGTGTGTTGATCGCACTCTGAGGAACAGAACGCTTGGCATGTGCGACCGAGGAGTTGGACCGATTGTTTTGATGTTGAGGCCGCGTCCAGGGTTGTTTAGCCCGTTGGCCAGAGTTGGCCCTGGCAGTTGAGTTGCCTAGAGGAGGGGGTAGAGGCTAGCACGCCTCAGAGCGAGACTCCTTGAGCAGAGTGTGCTCTAGCCATGAGAGATTTGGAGATGGCAGGTCTTCAGCTATCAGAGAGCGGAGACCCAGGCGCAGTTTGTAGCACAAAATGAGGAGTCCCGGGCACAGATAGCCCAGCTGGCAGAGTTTGTTTCAGCATTTTCCCCCCAGTAGCTCTTGTAGCCCCGGAGGTTCCCGGGAGGGCATGATCAGCAGGTTTATGCAGTCGAGTTGTTGGCGTTGATGAAGCCGCCAAGTTTGGCAAGTGGATGCCTGTAGAGCTCGTTGTTTGAGAAAGTCCTACTGCTAGTAGTAAAGCAGTTGGCCAGGTTTGAGTTTAGCATCCGTGTGTTGGGATGCCTGTATTGCTCGAGAGGCCGAGATGTGCCGTTTTCTCACGTCTTTGCTTTGGTACAAAGATTGATGGTGGTAGTCCCTTGAGAGGTGGACTAGCCGAGTCTCCACCATCGCCCGATTGATTGGCAAGTTGCCGTGTTAGTGGCTTGAGGCAGATGTAGAGACATCTTTGCCCCCCTTGCAAGCCTGCTGTCATTGTGCAGCCAGTTCTTTTAGTGCCCTCGTAGCCAGGGTGCAGTTCATAGTTTGCTTGCCAGGGTTTTATCCATTTGTGGATTTCAACGGGCTAGTAGAGTGGAGCACTCTTTTGATTGGATGTTCCCAGTGTGGAACTAGTTGTTGCCACCCGAGGAGTTGGCCTGAGTTTCATTGAGCATCGAGTGAGATGCAAGAGTTGGCTTTGAGCTTTGTTGAGCATCGAGTGAGATGCGAGAGTTAGCTGAGCTTTTGTTGAGCATCGAGTGGGATGCAGGAGTAGGCTTTGGCATGTTTGATAGTCGAGATGCCAGAGATTAGGCTGCTCGAGTTCTTGGACTCTTGTGTTGAGTGTCATTTCCCCGTCACTTAGAGTGTGACCTTTCCTCAGAGGGGCATAAAGCTCGTTGTAGGCTGATTTGTGTTGTAAAGGATGTTGTGCTGTTGGCACCAGAGCTTTGAGAGGAGGCCTAGATTGAGGCCAGCTTGGCTCTGTTGTGCGGAGTGGTTCCATGGCCGCCCAGTATAGCATCCCCGCTAGTCTTGTACCCATTTCCCGAGGTTGCACTGCTTGGTTGCATAAGAGATCTAGCTCGGTGGTAGTCGAGAGGACTACAAGTATGAGGTTTTCGAGGAAAGGAGGAGCTTTCCTTGGTCACCGAGAGTTGGGTGCAAAGGATGTTGTAGGTCATTTAAAGAGCTAGCGCGTTTGAGTTCTCGCGCTGTGTTGTGAGCTTTGTGAGCCGGTTTGATGGTAGCATGATTCGGCTACCCTTTAGTTACCCTAGTATGGGTAGTGTTGGCATCGAGGATGCGTGATGAATCCAGTGTTAGAGCCATGAGTTGGATGGCTGATCAGAGCACGTTTAGTGAGCACATTGGCTTGAGGTTTGATTGCTTGGTATGGATTTGCTCTTGTAGAGTAAGTTGGCCAATGTGGCTTTTCGTGGTGAGTTGGCCCCGAGAGGGTTTGGATTCTTGTTGCTCCCTGGTTAGTAGTGGCTCTGTTTGGAGGCAAAAGTTGCCCTGTGTTAGAGCCCCTGATGGCATTGGATCTAGTTGGAGCTGTACACGCTGGTGTACTTTTGTGTAGCTCGTGTCGTGGTTTATGTTTGGAGAACCACGAAGGGTTCATGTTGAGGAGCCAGTGCTCAGTCTTTGGGTTGTCAAGGCTTTTTTTCTTGGCAAGTGCCCCAGCTTTGGTTGTAAGGATGTCGTGCTCATTGTCGGGTTGTTGTTTAAGCAAGTTTTGCTTGTTGGTCCTTAGCCTGGTCAGAGTTTAGTTGGATCTGATCAAGAGCGGTGGTAGTAGCCGCGTAGTTTCTGATTGTTATGGTTGAGAGAGCTGTTCGGATCCTTGCCTTGGGCAGAAGGTTAATGGAGGCTAGTTGGTGCTTGGTGTTGACCAAGTTTTGGTTCTCTTGATGTTTCAAGAGCTAGCTCGCCGAGCTGCAGGGCGTTGCCACGAGGATTTGTTCCTAGTCAGGTTGTTTTGGGAGTTGACCCCTCCCTCGGCAGTCGAGTAAGTTCTGGTTGGTGGTCCAATCGGTTGAGGTTTCCCCTTGGGTGTTGCTTCCAAGAGAGTTGGTTGTTGTTGCCCTTGGGTTTGAGGTAGTCGAGCGTGCGTGTGTGTAGTTCACGCCCCTTCAGAGTTTGCTTGCTTTGGAAAATCGTTCCGTTGAGGAGTCAGCGTAGCTTCCGAGCCGTAGTTGATCGAGTAAGCGCGATGGTTAGCCCAATGAGAGGGTCCTCGCATGGTGTTGTTAGTGGCGAAGTTGTTTGTCCCTGCAAGAGCGGTGGCCAGCCAGTTTAAGAGTTGAGTTTTTTTTTGCTGGTGAGTTGTTGGTTCTTTGGGGTTTGAAGAGCCCCTAGTTTCTATGGTGGTTGAGTTGCACCATGGATGCCAGCCTCGAGTGTTATCTTTGGAGATAGCCTCGTCGATCCGTTTTCCTTGCGATGTTCCGTGTGTGGAGTTTCTAGTCGCAAGATGAGTTAGGCCTTGGCTAAAAGGAGGAAGTCCTTTGAGTAGCCAGTTGGACTTAAGAGTTGAGTGGTAGCTTGGAGGCGAGCTTTGCTCGCGATGAGCTTGAGTTGAGTTCTGCTGAGCAATTCCTTCTTGAGCTTTGCTTCTTGTTATTGTGCTTTCGCAGTTGGCGTTAGCTGAGCCTCAGTTGAGAGAGTTGGCACAGAGGTGCCGTGGCATTGGTTGGTTAGCCTTTGGGCTGTTCTCCTCAAGCTGTTGTGTTGCTGGTAGCCCTGTGAGGGTTTGGTCCTTGCTGCCAAGATTTCCATGAGAGGAGCGTTGGTTGTTTCCTTGCCTGGCAAAGTTCTCTTTGGCCACTTGCTAGTAGATTTTCATGGAAAAGTTTGTGTTCGGCCGTTGAGAGGCTCCAGTTTGTTGGCTAGGCCGAGTGGAGCCTGTGCCTGGTTTTGGCCATTTAGGGTTGACCGTAGCTGAAGTTTTAGCTCGTGCAAGTGGTGTTAGCCGTCGGGTGTACCAGGATGGTGCCCCTTGCCTTTGGTTCGGCGATTTCTCCTTAAGACGATTGCTTAAGTGTTGTAAGCTTGTGCCTGTCGAAAAAGTTTGCCTTTTGGATCAATCGCCAGTTGGTGATTTGTTTGCTTTTCGTTAAGGCTGTAGGCAAGCTTTGTGGTTCGCTGGCTTCATGTGATGCATGAGTAGGCCGTTTGGTTTCTGGAACCTGAGAGGTTCAGTTGTTTGGCCATCATAGTGTAGAGTTAAAGCTGTTTTGTCCTTTAGGGGCATTCAGAAAAGTTACGCCAGTGCGTGGCGTTGAGTTTTGGAGCTTGTGCCCAGTCTGCGAGTTTGCTGAGAGTAACACCGTAGAGAGGTGTTCCGTGTTGGATTAGCAGGGTTTTTGATGAGCCCCCAGTTTGTAGGCCTTCTGAGATCCTTGAGCGGATTGGAGCAGTGGTTAGCTTTGCCCAGTCTTTGTCGAGCTAGTCTTTGGCAGAATGGTTAGCTTTGTGGCTTTGAGCCTTTGAGAACCCAAGAGGGTTTGGTTTTCGTAGAGGGCTAGTGTTGTATTAGCCGAGAAGTTCAGTTGGCTAGGAATCAGTGGAGTATTCCTAGAGCCGTTTCGTCTTAGGACTTTCGAGGACGAAAGTTTTATAAGGAGGGAGTATTGTAACGGCCCAGTTTTCTATCCCGGTTCTCGAGGAGCTTCCAGTTCAGATTCAGTGGTTCGGTTGGGCCGTTAGAGCTGTTTGGACCCTTAGGGGCATTTTGGTCTTTTGCTCCTGGCGATTTGTGGATTTTCAGGGCTTCGAGGCAGCTCCTGCCTTTGTTGAGGCTTGTTTGTTGTGGGCTGCGAGTCCCGAGATGTTTGGGTTATTCGTGTAAAGACCCGACCCAAAAGGGGCTCTAAATGGGCCTTTACCCCAATGCATGTATTGAAAATAAAAGACATTATGAAAAATACATTTCGGATCCCAAGTAAAAACAGAAACATTCAACAACCAAAACATACATTTCTAAAAGCATACTCTGATCAAAGATTTATTTAAACCATTTAAACATTCCACAAGTACAAATATGCTGGAATCCATAAAACGTAAGAAGACATCCTAGGGCTCCGTGCCCGTCTACATGCATTCAGGGGAAATAACAATAGTCAAGAGTCATGATATAATAAAATGGTCAGAGATGACAGCAGGATTCCATGATCACAGCTCCTCCTTCACCATCCTGCTCTCCTTTCTTGGTTACCTGTGGAAAACCACAGAATAAGGGTGAGTAACGAATTACTCAAGTAAGAATCCCCAACCGGGGTACAATACGATATACATGATCATCTAGAAGAATGTATGCAAGCTATGAGTACAAACACAGAGCGGAGCACATAGCTAAGTCCACACTTGGACCTCGGATGCCAACACAGGGTCTTAGTCTGAAAATAAATCCACCACACAATACGCCCTATACGAGAAACGAGTCCCGGCCTCGGCTTTGTCTCTCATCGTTACGAAAAGGTGCACTAGCTCAAGATCCTGAGGAGCTCTCCGGTCGGCGCCAGTAATGAGCGTAAGCGCGCCTTTGCGTGCTACTGCAGAACTATGGGGTGCCAGTCTAGTGGCAGCCGCCCCATGTCCAATCACCACGCCTAACTAAATCTCCGGATCGGTGTCACCGACATAGGGGTGTGAGACACTCGACACGTGAACTTGTCGGCTGAACCACCGCACTGAGGCTAAAGAATCGGTCGTGGTAGGCTTACACCGGAAGCCGTCCTTGCCCTATCGGTGGCAATCAAGGGCTACGGCGAACACGCCGAGGACGTGTCGATCGCCGGGATGAGGCAATGCCAAGTCATCATCCCGACCGTTGGGGCATTTAACACCGCCACCCTCACCCAAGATTGCGGGCCACCGTTAGGGTTAGCTAAACCCTAACGGGATCGAAGACGACGAGTACCATCTCGTGCGTCCCATCGGGGATGCAAGTTACGTTATGCATCCGGCGGATGATGCTACCTACCGAACTCTAAACCATAGCAATAATAACAATTCAATCAATGCGATCCAATACGTGCTAAAAGATACAAGGAACCTAGCATGGTACTACGAAGCAAGAATGGATATGAGCATGCCGAACGGAACAACCTAGCATGGACTAACATGAGAGAACAACATACGAAGTCATGATAGTCGAGAATTCGAACGAGCACCTAAACTATACATGCGATAATCACAAACAAACATACAAACAACAATCACATAGAACATCGCAGGTCCACACAACTCCGGTAAGAAATCCTTACAGCCGGGCAACTACACACAAAACCTAAGCTGCGAACGAACCCGAGCTAGCTACGAGAACCTAACAAAACAATGATAATCATAATCCATAAGCCTAAATATAATAAAATAAACCAGGCTCGGCTCGGAGCAACTCACGCGGCTCGGGCCGACACGCGAGACAGGCGGCAAAGATGAAAATTCTTCTTTGGCGCTGACGAAGCGCGAAGAGGGCTGATGGGCGGTAGGGACCGCACACCGGGCGCCGACGGCGGCAAGAGGCGGCCAGCGTGCGCGCGCGCGCGCGCGGACGGCCGGCTGGGCGCAGCGCACGGCGCGCGGCAAGCGGACGAGACAAACGCGCTGGCGCGGAGGCGACACGCGATCTGCGCGCGCGACGGCGCAGCGCGCGGGCGCGCAGCTCGCTAGTCTTGCGCGCGCGACGGCTGCGACGGGCTGGCGGTCTGGGCGGCTCGTGCTCTTCTTCTGCGCGATCTGGGCAGCCTGGGCTTGCCGCTAGGCGATCTGGGCGGCTTTGGGCTTCTTCTTTGGCAGATCTGGGCATCTTTGGGCGACTGCAACAAACACACACACACACACACACACACCTCTTTTCACTTGGCAAAAGCACACCAAACGGATGAGAAGAAGAAGAGGAAGATCGATACCTACCGGAATGATGATGAACGATCCAAGGGAGCTGCAAGGATGAAGAATCGGCAAGGAGAGCTTGGGAGAAAGCTTGGGCGGCCACAACTCTTTTGGAGAAGAAAACACAACAAACCTAATTTCTATTTCATTTAACCAAATGCACCAAACACCAAAGATCCAAGGTTAACTAAGATGTGATGCGAGAAAGAGCAACAAGAGCACCTAATGGCTTAATTGGTACACATCCCCACAAGCTTCCCAGAGACCCGGGTTCAAACCCAGTGCAAAGACAATTTCCTTTATTTTTACTTTTGCACCAAACCTTGCTCAAACCAAACCACAAATCCTTCCAAAAACCTACATAAATCCATCCAATAATTTTAGCAACTGAAAGAGATATAACGGTCCCGACGGCCCGACCAAATTACTAAAATACCCCTAGGGCATACACGGAAGACCGGGATGAAAACACAGGTCGTTACAATATTCCCTCCTTTTTATGACTTTCGTCCTCGAAAGTCCTTAAGACTCAAACAACACGAGATATGCATTCTCATCCCGTCCTTCCCGCTCACGAGCGGCCTCCTCCGAACTCGAGACTCCTTCACTAAACTTTTACCAACGGATCTCACTTCTACGCATCGTCTTCGACTCAAGACCGAATACTCATAGGCTTCTCCTCGAAGCCCTAAACCCTCAATCGCTGCAAGGGCTCAAAGTCCACAATGAGCAATGGGTCCGACACATGCTGCCCCAACATCGATACATAAAAACACTGTGCACAGCTGTCAACAAACAAACTCAACCCTACAACAAATCACCAAACAAGCTGAACCTTCCAGATTCCAAAACTAAACGGCCTACTCTTACTTCACAAGAGACCAACAAACCTCAAACCTTGACTCACACCTTAACGAGATACAAACGAACCACCAATCGCGATCGATCCAAAAGACAAACTTCTCCAACTAGAACACGTCCACAACTCTTAAGCAACCATCTTAAGGAGAAATCGCCAACCAAAGGCAAGGGGCACCATCCTGGTACACCGACGGCTAACAACACTCACACCACCAAAACTTCACTCACGACCACCGTAAAAAAAAAAAAAAAACAAGGGCCAAGCACAGACTCCACTCGGCCAAGCCAACAAACTAGAACTCCTCATCGGCCGAACGCAACTTTCCAACGAACACCTACCAAAGAACCCGACCAAGGAGAACATCGCCAGCAAGGAACATCCAACATTCCTCTCAAGGAAAACTTGGGAAGCAAGGACTAAACCATCACGTAGCTATCTGCGACACAACACCTTGAGGAAAAATTTCAACGACTTACCAACCAATGCCACGGCACCTCTGTGCCAACTCACTCAACGCGGCTCGCTTAACGCCAACCGGGAACTCACAACAACTAGGAACAAAGCCCGAGAAGGGCTTGCTCAAAGAGAACTCAACCCAAACTTATAACGAGCAACGCTGCCTCAAGCTACTACTCAACTCTTAAAATCCAACCGGCTACTCAAAGGACTTCCCTTTAAGCCTAAGCCTAACTCATCTTCCAACCGAAGCTCCACTCCCAAAACCTCACAAGGAAAGCGGATAACGACAACCTCAAAGCTTACGGATCCTGAGCCACACGAATCCAAGACTACCTCGCAAGCTATCACTCGAGGTCGGCATCCAAGGAGCAACTCAACCACCACAGAGGCTAGAGGGAAAGAAATCTTCAATCCCCAAAGAACCAACAACTTGCTACAACAACTCAACTCTTACTGGCTGGCCTCCGCCCTTGCGGGAACAAACAACTATTGCTTGCTAACAACACAAAGCAGAGGACCCTCTCATTGGTGACCATCTGCGCTACTCGATCGACTACACAACTCCGAGAGCTAAGCCGACTCACGCCAAACGGAAACGACTTCCCAAAGAAGCAAACTCGGAAGATGGGCAAATGAACTCCACACACGCTCGACTTGCTCAAACCCAAGGCAACAAGAACCAACTCTCTTGGAAGCAACACCCAAGAGAAAACTCAACCAATCGGACCACAAAACCGAAACAAACAGCACTTGCTCAACTACCGAGGGAGGGGTCAAGTCCCAAAACTTCTCGACTAGGAACAAGACCTCGGGGCAACGCCCTCCAGCTAGAACCGAACTAGCTCTCGAAACAACAAACGAACCAAATCTTGGCCAAACACTCACAAGAGGCGAGAACAACCTTTATTGCGGCCTCTAGAACACCATCCAAGAATCCGCTTAATCGGACAAACGACTACTTCCAAGCGACCAACAAACTTTTCCTTCAAGCTAGCGCTTCCACCATTAACTCCAAGACCAAGGGAGTAACGACAACTCCCGAAGGAAACGACTCATACAAGCGGACAACCAACGGACAGAGAACTCCACATACCCTCACCGCCTTGCTCCACCGAGCAACAACATCTAATCTCACGGGGCACAACAAGGGTCCATCTCGGATCAAACCTCCAAATGCCAAACGGGGCAACTCAACATCCTGAAACAGGAAAAAAACCAACATGGCACAAACCACTCGCCCCACGAGCAAAACTAAACTCTAGCAACTCCAATCCACACCTTGGTCAACACCAAGCATCAACTTGCCACCACACCGAAAAACCACTCCGGACTTTACTCCAAACAAACACTAGCTTGCTAGTCTACCAAGATCACTAGCAACTCCACCGAGGCTACAAACTACACGCCTCCAAACTAGCCAACTCAAAACTCACTAGGCTGGGCTCGACTGAGCTCGGAGAGGCTCTCCACAACCTAGGGTTCTTCGGCAACCCTCGACACACACACTTCTGCCAAGCATACGATCTAACAGACAACCGCTGAACAAACAACTCCAATTTCCAAGATCCCAACCATGCTTTGCCAACTCCAACTCCTTGGGAACCTAGAGGACCCGAAACGCTACTGCACGCGCCATCCTCCTACTCAAAGCATCGGCCACAACATAACTTCTACCCAAGGAAGGATCCGAACAACTCTCTTAGCCATGACGATCGTAAACCACGCGGCTTAGCTACCATCGCTCTTGTTCGGTTTCCAATCGAACTCCAACCAACGATCAACAAGAAGATCCGCCAACCAAGCTTAGGCCCAACTTAACAAATCTTGCCTAAGCAACAACTTGATACCACGAGCACGGTATCCTTACCACCTCAACCAAAGCCTTACAACAACCACCGAGTCCAACTTCTCAAGGAACTAAGCACTAGATCTCCAAAGCAAACCCTACATGGATCTCAAACTCTCGCCACGGAGCGAACCACACAAAACACACACTGTGTGCACAACTCCCAACCTTCCTTTAGAGATCCAAGACTAACAAGCGCTTTTCCACAAAGCAACGATAACTCCTGGCAAATGATACAAACAATCCAAGGAACACCAAAAGTTCCATCTCCACACGATACTCGAAGCCGAGGCAACCTTGCTCTACCAAAGCATAATCATGCCAAACCAAACTTACTTTGTACCAAGCCTCTACCAAGGGTGCTTACCCCTAAGGCATCCAAAACCTCTCGCAAGGCATCACTCATCTCGCCTCAAAAGCATCCAACTCGCCTCATAGGCATCCAAATCATCCGATAAGCATCCAACTCATGGTCCTCACTGGACCAAATTCGCATCTACAATGCTCAACTCTCCTCGATTTAGGCACTCGAAGGTAGTTGACCGCACTACCAACCACAAAGAAAATCTCTTGGCCTTAACACTAGCGCGAGACTCACGCGCACCAACATTTACCAACCGGCAACTCGCTGACTTACTCAACCTCCGTAAACACCGGGAAGAGGCTCCACTTCTCTCTCGAGCATCCTTTCGCTTGTAGTCCATTGACTACCACCGAACTAGCCCTCTGCACGACCTAAACGGGTGCAAGCGCCATAAACAGATCCAAGGCTAAAGGAGTACGCTGAACTCCGAACGGCATAGAACCATCTCGCTATGCCCAAGCCAAACTCAAGCTCCGAACTGGACTTAGTGCCAAAGTGGCACACCAACCAATGCACCTCAAGTGCTACTACTACCAAATCCACATCTCGAGGAAGCTGGGTCATGTTAAACAACAAAGAGGCTCGCAAGGGCAAAGATGACCCTTCATCCGCCTCTGCCACTAACACGGCAACTTGCCAAACAATCGAGCGATCGGTGGAGACTCGCTAGTCCACCTCTCACAAGGGACTTCCACCACCATCCGATGAACCAAACAAAGACAGAACGGCACACCTCGGCCTCTCGAATAAATGGGGCATCCCACACACGGATGCTAAACTCAAACCTGGCCAACTACTTTACTACTAGCAGTAGGACTTACTAAAACATCGAGCTCTCTGGCATCCATTTGCCAACCCAGGCGTCTCCATCAACGCCAACAAACTCATCTGAATAAACTGCTGATCATGCCCTCCCGGAACCTCCGGCTACAAGAGCTACTGGGGAAAAATGCTGAAACAAACTCACACCGGGCTATCTCTCGTGCCGGACTCCTCACTACGCGCTACAAATCTGCGCTGGTCTCTCGCTCTCTCGATAGCTAAAGACACGCCATCAAATCTCTCATGGCCGAGCACACTCTGCTCAAGGAGTCTCACTCGAGGCGCCGCTAGCCTCTACCCCTCCTCTAGGCAACTCAACTGCCGGGGCCAAATCCGGCATGCGGGCCTAACAACCTCGGACGCGGCCTCAACATCAACACGATCGGTCCAACTCCTCGGTCGGACATGCCAAGCGCCCTGCTTCTGCGGGCGCGATCAACATATCGCGCGATCCGCACGAAGCACCACCACCCTCTCACTAGGGAAAAGCGACAAATCGGGCCACAAATGGCCAACGGGAGTCTAAGCTCGCCTCCCTGCGGAACGATGTCCTGGGGGCATCCGAATCTATCTGGATACTTCAACAAGTCGCTAAACAAACTGCTCGCGCCGCTGCGAGAAAAAGTTGGCATGATGGCTCACTAAGCCCAAACCAACAACGAGTCGAACTCCGCTTCGTCTCCGCTCCACAACACTACACAAGGCATACACAAGATGACAGTGTATTGTAAATTCTTAACCCTTTTTCAACAACAAATAGTAAACTTAGGCGTACACTCGATGACTATCCAGAGTCTTGATGATCATGGAAAAACGACCTACAACAAAAGGTCGGTCTACGAGAATCTATGACTCGAGCTTTGATACCAATCAGTAAAGACCCGACCCAAAAGGGGCTCTAAATGGGCCTTTACCCCAATGCATGTATTGAAAATAAAAGACATTATGAAAAATACATTTCGGATCCCAAGTAAAAACAGAAACATTCAACAACCAAAACATACATTTCTAAAAGCATACTCGATCGTGAGATTTATTTAAACCATTTAAACATTCCACAAGTACAAATATGCTGGAATCCATAAAACGTAAGAAGACATCCTAGGGCTCGTGTGCTGCCTACATGCATTCAGGGGAAATAACAAAAGTCATGAGTCATGATATAATAAAATGGTCGAGATGACAATGATTCCATGATCACAGCTCCTCCTCCTTCACCATCCTGTCTCCCGCTTTTACTACCCGTGGAAAACCACGTAATAAGGGTAAGTAACGAATTACTCAAGAAGAATCCCCAACCGGGGTACAATACGATATACATGATCATCTAGAAGAATGTATGCAAGCTATGAGTACAAACACGAGCGGAGCACATAGCTAAGTCCACACTTGGACCTCGGATGCCAACTCGGGGTCTTAGTTCGGAAATAAATCCACCACACAATACGCCCTATACGAGAAACGAGTCCCGCCTCACTGCCTCATCGCCGATACGAAAGGTGCACTAGCTCAAGATCCCGAGGAGCTCTCCGGTCGGCGCCGTAATGAGCGTAAGCGCGCACGCGCGTGCTATCTGCAGACTATGGGGGTGCCGGGTCTAGTGGCAAGCCGCCCATGTCCGGGCCACCACGCCTAACTAAATCTCCGGATCGGTGTCACCGACATAGGGTGTGAGACTCGGACACGTGAACTATGTCGGCTTGAACCACCGCACCGAGGCTAAGGAATCGGTCGTGGTAGGCTTACACCCTAAGCCGCCCTTGCCCTATCGTGTGGCAATCAAGGGCTACGGCCGAACACGCCGAGGACGTGTCGATCGTCGAGGATGAGGCAATGCCAAGTCATCATCCCGACCGTTGGAGCATTTAACGATCGCCACCCTCACCCAAGATTGCGGGGCCACCGTTAGGGTTAGCTAAACCCTAACGGGATCGGGACAGAGTACCATCTCGCACGTCCTCTGCTCGGGATGCAAGTTACGTTATGCATCCGGCCCGGATGATGCTACCTACCAACTCTAAACCATAGCAATAATAACAATTCAATCAATGCGATCTAATAAGTGCTCAACAGATACAAGGAACCTAGCATGGTACTACGAAGCAAGAATGATATGAGCATGCGAACGGAACAACCTAGCATGGACTAACATGAGAGAAACAACATACGAAGTCATGCTAGTCGTGAATTGCAGAGCAGAGCACCTAAACTATACATGCTGATAATCACAAACAAACATACAAACAACAATCACATAGAACATCGCAGGTCCACACAACTCCGGTAAGAAATCCTTACCGCCGGGAAACTACACACAAAACCTAAGCCGCGAACGAACCCGAGCTAGCTACCGAGAACCTAACAAAACAATGATAATCATAATCGATAAGCCTAAATATAATAAAATAAACAAGGCTCGGCTCGGGAGCAACTCACGCGGCTCGGCCGACACGCGACAGCGACGCAAAGACGGCGGGGTTTTCTTCTGGGCGCTGACGGGCGCAGAAGGGGCTGATGGCGGCGGGACCGCACACCGGGCGCCGACGGCGCGCAGAGGCGGCAGGCTGCGCGCGCGCGCGCGACGGACGGCTGGCCGGCGCAGCAGCGCGGGCGCGGGCAAGCGGACGAGACGAGCGCGCCGGCGCGAGGCGGCGACGCGATGCGAGCACGCGCGCGCGCGAGGAGCGGGCGGGGCGCGACGCGGCGCGCGCGCGCCGCCTCGGTAGTCGCGCGACGGCTACGACGGGGCTGGCGGTCCGGGCGGCTCAGTGCCCTGTTCTTTGCGCGATCGGGCAGCCTGGCTTTCTTGCTAGGCGATCTGGGCGGCCTGGGCTTGCTGCTGGGCAGATCTGGGCATGCTGGGCAGCCTGCAACAAACACACACACACACACACAACACACCTCTTTTCACTTGGCCAAAAGCACACCAAACGGATGAGAAGAAGAAGAGGAAGATCGATACCTACCCGGAATGATGATGAACGATCCAAGGGAGCTGCAAGGATGAAGAATCGGCAAGGAGAGCTTGGGAGAAAGCTTGGGCGGCCACAACTCTTTTGGAGAAGAAAACACAACAAACCTAATTTCTATTTCATTTAACCAAATGCACCAAACACCAAAGATCCAAGGTTAACTAAGATGTGATGCAGAAAGAGCAACAAGAGCACCTAATGGCTCAATTGGTACACATCCCCACAAGCTTCCCAGAGACCCGGTTCAAACCCACTGCAAAGACAATTTCCTTTATTTTTACTTTTGCACCAAACCTTGCTCAAACCAAACCACAAATCCTTCCAAAAACCTACATAAATCCATCCAATAATTTTAGCAACTGGAAAAAGACATAAACGGTCCTGACGGCCCGACCAAATTACTAAAATACCCCTAGGGCATACCTGGAAGACCGGGATGAAAACCTGGTTCGTTACAATTCGTTTGGGAGTTCGGTTGTGATTTGGGTTTTGGGCAAAATGATGGTTGTTTGGGTGTTTCCTTCGGGATTCGAGCCGGGCCTTCAGTATTGGTTTGGGAGGTTGATTTCAGTGAGTTTTGTTGTTTGAAAAGGTTGCTTCAGTCGGGTCTCGAAGGAGGAAGCCGGGAAATGAGATTTAAGGATTTTAAGGATTTTTGGAAAAATTGGAAAATGGATAAATTGGATTTATTTGGATAAGGTTGGAATTTAAATAAAAGAGAAAAAGAAAAGAAAAAAAGGAAAAAAAAAAATCTCATTTTTCCCCCGTTTTTCCCTTTCTCTCTCCTCCAGCCCGAACCCCCCCCCCCTTGGCCATCTCCTCCCACGCCCGAGCCCCCTGGTCGCCCACCCGGCTCGCCCATGCCCGAGCCAGCCCTGGCGCCCAGCTAGCCCATGGTCGCGAGCCTAGCCGCCCATCTCCCCCTTCCGCGTCGTACAGCGTCGAGCCCAGCCCGCGTCGCCCTGGTCCTGCATCGCCCAGATCTGCCTCGCCTAGGCCGTCCTCGAGCCAGCTCGCCCTGATCCGAGTCACCCAGCCCCGTGTCGTGCGCCACAGTAGCTCGCCCCCTCGCCGCAGTCGCGATGCGAGATCGAGCGCCAGAGCCTCCGACCGCTTGCCTCGCGCGCTGTGCTTGTTGAGCTCGCGCCGCGTCTGCCGTCGACTAAAGCCGAGCCGCACCAGTGCCTCGCCTGCCCCCGGCTCGCGCGCGCCTCCGAGCCCTGCGCGCGCGTGCCTGCGCCCTAGCGCCCAGCGTGCCTCGCGCGTGTCCGAGCCCCAGCGCTGCGCTCGGCCAACCTACGCCTGCCGCGACACCGCTTGTGTGTGTTGGTTTGGCCCGAGTCTTGTGACTTCTCGGATGGTATTTCCCGAGTCTTTTCTTCGTTGGGCCCGGAATTATTGGCTGTTGGTTATGGATTTATTGGGCTGTTTATGTATTTGATTTGGGTGCTTTGTTTGATGTTCAGGCCGTTCGGGATCGTCTAGAGGCTCGAGGATTCGCTCAGTAGATTTATTATAATTATTGTTTTCTCGCTTGTCCCAAGTAAGGATTTCTTACTGTGTGGTTGTGTGGACCCTGCGATATATCTCGATATGCCTTGCTTGTTTGCCGATTGTTATGAGCATGTTAGAGATAGAGCAGTTGATTGAATTCTTGCTAGCATGTTTGCCTGATTTTACATGTTAGTGCCATGCTAGGTTTGTTCTGCCAGTATGCTTGTGATTCCTGCATAAGTTGTAGTATCATGCTAGGTAATGTGATTTATGTCAGTCATTGCTTGCTAGCCAGGAATCATTGATTTTTGCTCTGTACTCTTAGATAGAGTTGTAGGGTTTGTCATCATCATCCAGGCCGAGCGGACAAAACGTACTTTGTCCCTAGTAGCTCAGGTCGGGAGTAAAGTGTGTGTAACATAACGTATCTTGCTATGTAAAGACCCGACCCAAAAGGGGCTCTAAATGGGCCTTTACCCCAATGCATGTAGTGAAAATAAAAGACATTATGAAAAATACATTTGGATCCCAAGTAAAAACAGAAACATTCAACAACCCAAACATACATTTCTAAAAGCATACTCGATCGTAGATTTATTTAAACCATTAAAACAATCCACAAGTACAAATATCTTGGAATCCATAAAGCGTAAGAAAACATCCTGGGGCTCTGTGCCTGTCTACATGCATTCAGGAAATAATAAAAAGTGAAGAGTCATGATAATTAAAATAAAATAATCGTGAGATGACAAGAGTTCCATGATCACAGCTCCTCCTTCACCATCCTGTCTCCCGCTTTGATTACCCGTGGAAAACCACGTAATAAGGGTGAGTAACGAATTACCCAAGAAGAATCCCCAACCGGGTACAATACGATATACATGATCATCTAGAAGAATGTATGCAAGCTATGAGTACAAACACGAGGCGGAGCACATAGCTAAGTCCACACTTGGACCTCGGATGCCATCTCGTGGTCTTAGTCCGAAAATACCACAACACACTAAACGCGCTTATACGGGAACAAGTCCCGGCCTCGGCGTCTCATCGCCGATACGAAAGGTGCATCGCTCAAGATCCCGAGGAGCTCTCGATCGTGCCAGAATGAGCGTAAGCGCACCGCATGCTACCGCAAACTCGGGGTGCCGGGTCTAGTGGCAAGCCGCCCGTGTTCATCACCATGCCTAACTAAATCTCGGATCGGTGTCACCGACATAGGGGTGTGAGACTCGACACGTGAACTATGTCACCGTACCACCGCACCGAGGCTAAGGAACCGGTCGTGGTAGGCTTACACCAGAAGCGGTCCTTGCCCTAACAGTGGCAATCAAGGGCTACGGCCGAACACGCCGAGGCCGTGTCGATCGCCGGGGACGAGGCAATGCCAAGTCATCATCCCGACCGTTGGGGCATTTAACGATCCGCCACCCTCACCCAAGATTGCGGGGCCTACCGGTTGGGATAGCTAATCCCTCACGGGGTCCAAGGACGGAGAACTGCTCTCGAACGTCCTTGCCATAGATGCAAGATACTTTATGCATCGGCCCCGGATGATGCTATCTACCCGAATTCTAAACCTTAACAATAATAATAATAACAATTCAATCAATGCAATCCAATACGTGCTCAATGAGATACAAGGAACCTAGCATGATACTACGAATGAAGAATGATATCGAACATGCTAGAATAGAACAACCTAGCATGGGCTAACATGAGAAACAATACAAGAGTTCATGCCACCAGAATTCGTAATGCAGCACCTAGGGCTAAACATGCTAGTAATCATACACAGCATACAAAACAACAATCACAAATATACCGCAGGTCCACACAACCCCTGGTAAGAAATCCTTACCTTGGTCGGAAGACTTCTACACACAAATCCTAAGTCATGCGAACAATCCCGAGCTAGCGAGCGGGAACCTAGCAAACCAACAATAATCAGATCTAAAATATCTAAACAACAATAGAATGAGCAAGCTCGGCTCGGGGAACTCACGCGGCGCGACGACACGAGCTTGGGGTCACGCAAGCTGGCACGGCAAGGACGCTACCGGCCGCTATGCGGCCGGCACGGCAAGACGCCTTGGGCGCGGCAGCAGCAGGATAGCAGCGCGCGCGCGAGCAGCGCTCGGGCGGCGCGCGCGCGAGCGGCGTTAGGTGAAGGCGCGCGGGCGCGCGGCGTCGCGATGCGGACACGGCGAGCAGCTCGGCGAGGACGCGCGCGCGCGAACGCTCTGGCGAAGGCGCGCGGGCGAGCAACTCGGCAAGCGGACAAGGCGAGGGCGTCGCGATGGGCGACGCGACGCGCGCGAGGGCGCGCGATAAGGGCGACGCGCGACGCGGGCCGACGCGCGGCGCTGGCGCGAGGACCTCTGGCGTCGCGAGCGATCGGGCGATCTGTCTTTCTGGCGAACGGCAAGGCTCTTCCGGGACAGATCTGGGCGTCTGCGCGCGGTCTGCCACAGATCTGGGCGTGCGACAGCAGGGGCCGCTGTTGACGGAGCCGGCCGATGCGACGAGCTCGGTGCCGGACTTCCCTCGGTGCGTGCACAACACACACAAACACAACCCCTTTTTTCTTACATTCGGCCAAAGAAACACCCAAATGAGAAGATGAAGAAGACGAAGACTTACTCGGAATGATGATGATCGAACCCAAGGAGATGCAAGGATGAAGAATCGGCAAGGCTATGGAGATGGAGAGCTTGGGCGGCCAAGAGGTGTTTTGGAGAAGAAGATGGAATAACCTAATTCTATTTCATTTAACCAAATGCACCAAAACTCCAAAATCCAAGGTTAACTAAGATGTGATGCAGAAGAGCAACAAGAGCACCTAATGGCTCAATTGGCACACATCTCTACAAGCTTCCTCAGAGACCCGGTTCAAACCCTTACAAGCAAAGACAATTTCCTTTATTTTTACTTTTGCAACAAACCTTGCTCAAACCAAACCTCAAACTCCTCCAAAACCTACAAAAACCATCCAATAATTTTAGTAATCGAAAAGACACAAACGACTCACGACGGCCCGACCAAATTACCAAATTACCCCTAGGGCATACCCGAAGACCGGGAAGAAAACACGGTCGTTACAATATTCCCTCCTTTTTATGACTTTCGTCCTCGAAAGTCCTTAAGACACAAAACATTTCGGGGTAATGCAACCTCATCTCGTCTTCCCGCTCTCAAGTGGCTTCCTCGTAACCCCGATTCTTCCATCGAACCTTTACTAAACGAATCTCGCGATTACGCAACGCCTTGGTCTCAAAGGCAAGGATCCTCACCGGCTTCTCCTCGAAGTTCAAATCCTCATTCACCGCAAAGGCTCAAAGTCCACAATGTGCGACGGGTCCGGCACATACCGCCTCAACATCGATACATGAAAAACACTATGCACCACCGATAGTGACGGAGGTAGGGCTAACCGGTAAGCAACTCGCCAATCCTCTCTAGGATCTCAAATGGACCAACAAAACGGGGACTCAACTTCCCACGCTTACTAAACCTCAAAACACCTCGCATCGGAGCAACCTTAAGGAACACATGCCGACCAACCTCAAACTCCAAATCTCGACGCCGAACATCGGCAGAACTCTTCTCGCTCTCGCTTCCGAAATCAACATACGAGCTCTAATCTTCTCGCAGACCGCACCATTGGTCAATCGCAGTAATTCGGGACCCAAAACTCGTCTATCACCAACCTCTTCCCGAACACGTGGGACCGACAACGCTTACCATACAATGCCTCGAATGGAGCCATCCGAATCGCCGATCGTAATCGTTGTTGTAGGCAAACTCCATCAAGTACAGATCATCGTCCCAATCGCTGGGAAATCCAACACACAAGCCCTCAACATATCCTCGAGAATCGATTCACTCTCTCGGTCGACCATCCGTCTGAGGGTGAAAAGTCATCTTTGAAATCGCACTCTGTGCCCAAACCCTTCGGAGCGCTCTCGAAACGAGAAGTGAACCGCGAGTCACGATCGGACACAATCCTCACCGCACACCATGATAACGGATGATCTCGCTCCAAAAAATACCGCGCCCACTCGCTCCACGGTATAAGTGTCTCTACCGGGAATGAAGTGTGCGCTCTTGTCAAACGGTCGACTATCACCCAAATCGAGAGAACTTCCTGAGTCCTTGGCAAACCGTAGATAAAGTCCATGGAGATCTCTTCCCATTTCCACTCGGGTACACTCGGTGGTCGCAACAAACCACCGGCCTCTGCTGGTGCCTTCACTTGTCGACAAGTGAGACACCTACCGACAAACTCGCCACATCTCTCTTCATTCCCATCCACCGTAAGGTCCGCTTAAGGTCTCGATACATCTTGGTACCCCGGGGTGCCAAGCAAAAGGGGGAATCAGGCCTCCGAGCAACTCGGCTCAAACTCGCAATGTCCGGGACACACAACCGCCTCTATAAGTCAACCCACCATGCTCGTGAATATACAAAGTCAAAGTCACCGTCGGCACTGCACTAACTCACAACCAATCTCTTAAGTGCGGGGTCACCCAACCGGGTCGTTTATAATCCACGCCAATCGACGGTGAATAAATAATCGAGCTACCTGGCGGTAACCTCTCCCAACAACATCGCAACCTCGCCCGCTCGAACTCTCTCTCAAAACTGGGTGGGGAACTCAACAACGCCGCAGAGTGCGACGTCTTTCTCGCTCAAAGCATCGGCCACTACATTGGCTTTACCGGATGGTACAAAATCTCGCAGCCATAATCCTTTACCAACTCTAACCATCTCCTCTCGCCTCATATTCAACTCCTTCGAGTAAACAGATACTTGAGGCTCGGTGATCGGTAAACATCTGAATCCGCTCACCATACGGTGTAATGCCTCCAAATCTTCAAGCAAACACCATCACTGCGCCAACTCCATATCATGGGTCGGGTAGTTCTGCTCATACGGCTTCAATGACGGGAAGCATAGGCAATGACCTTCCGTCTTTGCATCAACACACAACCTAATCCAAACTTGGAAGCATCATCAGACCACGAAACCACACTGTCCCCTCCGGATCGCCAACATCAGTCTTTGAAGTCAAATCGCGCTTGAGCCTCGCAAAGCTCTCATCACACTCGCTGTCCCAAACAAACTCGACACCCTTCCTCGCCGACGAGTGAGTGAGGCGAGGCTAAAGCGAAAAAGTCCTTGACGAACCGACGGTAGTAACTCCGCCAAACCCGAAAGTCATGCGAATCTCGAATCGAAGTCGGCTTGGCCCATGAACTCACGGCCTCAATCTTCGCGGGGTCCACGGCTATACCATCTCTCGAAACCACGTGGCCTAGGAAGGCCACCGCTCCAACCAGAAATCACATTTGGAAAACTTCGCATAAAGCCGTTTTCCCTCAAAGCCGCCAATACTCGCCTCGGATGCTCGCATGGTCTTCTTTAGACCTCGAATAAATCGAGAATATCGTCAATGAACACGATGACGGTTGCCGTCCAAAAATGACTTGAACACCCTATCCATCATGTCCATGAACGCTACCGGGCATTGGTCAATCCAAACGACATAACCACAAACTCATAGTGACCATATCCGGATCTCAAAGTCGCCTTTAGGAATGTCGGCATCCCCGATCCGCAATCGATGGTAACCGGATCTCGATCTATCTTGGAGAACACGAAGCTCCTCAAGCCGATCGAACAAATCATCGATACGGGCAACGGATACTTATTCTTCATCACACCTTATTAAGCTCGCGGTAATCAATACATAAGCGCATAGAACCATCCTTCTTTTTCACAAAAAGCAGAATCGTGCTCCCCCACGGGGACACACTTGGACGGATGAACCCTCGGTCTAACATCTCCTGCAAATCGAATCTTCGCCTTTTAACTCACTGGCGCCATGCGATACGGAGCCTTCGAGATAGGGAGGGTCCTGGCTCGAGCTCAATAATGAAGTCAACCTCTCTCTTTGGGGCAACCCCGTAACTCCTCGAAACACATCCGCGAACTCTTGCACGACCGGCACTGATCAATGACAATGAGGGGCGGCTCTTCCTGCATAAACTTGGCTAGATAGCCCCAAGCTCCATGAGCTAGCAAACGACGAGCTTTCACCGACACACCATCGGCGGGCAAACACCACCTTGGACTCCACGAAACTTAAAGTACGGGCGACACGGCGGCTGAACACTACTTCTTTCCTGGTGGCGGTCAATCAACGCGTGGTTAGCGACTAACCACTCCATACCAAGAATCACATCAAAACCGCTCATAGGCGTAACTATGAGCGTAGCCACAAGCAACTCTCCTGATATCTCGATCCGCCATCCTTAATCTTATCTCTAGCCAACATATTAACTCCCGAAGGAGTTGCAACAGAATAACTCAAAACCTAGAGGCTCTAGTCTTAACTTAGCATGCTCAAAGAAACAACACGTATACAAATGAATGCGTGGAACCGAGAATCAAACAAGACAAATGCGCAGTGATCTAAAACAAGAAGCGTACACGCCACAGCGGCATCCGTGACGCTCGGCCTCCCCGACGGTCGTAGCAAACACTCGACCTACGCTGCTATATTGGCCGAGCCGCCATAGCCGGTGATCACAAAAACGGGCCATGTGCCCTCTCTACCACAACGGTAGCACAATCTAGGTCCAGCCGACAAGCTCCGGCGTGGACTTTCCCTACAAGTAGCACAAGCGGAAATCGCTCGGGTCCTCCTCGCCGCCGGGCCGAAACGGACCGAGCTCTCCGCGATCTCTGCTTCAATCGCCTTGCTTGGCGGCGCTGCCGCCTCCCCCAAGTCAAACTTCCTCTTACGCCCTACTACTGCTGGGACAGACGCCCGACAGAGCGGCAACAACCCGCTCAAGCAGATACTTCCCATTATAGATCGTGGCTAATCGATGCGGCCCTAGCATAAGTGTCGTGGGCCCGAGCCCTCGACATCTCGGGAAACACCTCGCTCCAATCCGGATATGAACTTCCGAATCTTCACTCTGGGGTGGCAATCAACCGAGGAGCAAAATATCCATACTCCGAGAACTTGCGCTCATATTCCTCAATGGAATCGTAACCCCGCTTCTGTGTTCGGAAGAGCTCCACCATCTTCTCTTGAGCCTCATCACCGATGAACTTTACCTTGAACTCACCTTGAAGAACTCCCAAGTAGCGGGTGGAGACCCACTGGTCTCTCGCTCAAGGTGGACTCCCACCACCATCTCGTGTGCCTCCTAGCACATGAGCCGCACATCTTGGCCTCTCAATATCGGGGCACACCATGATCGGGAAGGTGTACTCCAAATGGGCAATCCACACACCGCCAGCTAACGCATCACCGGTGGCATCAAACTTCTCGTGCTTCCACTTCACAAAATCCTTCACCACCTACCCAATTCCTCGGCACCTCTCGCCATATCTCGCCTCGGGGCTACTTGCTCTGTGGAGCCGAGGTGCTCTTGAGCTCTCTTTGAACCAATCGAGTCACCGCTCGATCCGGGCTCGGGACTCTTCCCGCCATGGCGCCAACAAGGCTCGGTCTCTCGCCTCTGGTCACTCAACATGCTGACCATAAAAGCCCTCATAGACTCAAAGCAAAATCTGCTCCGGAGTAGTCTCACGGCGCTCGGATCGCCTCAACGCCCGCTCTAGGCGAAACAGAGGAGCTTGGTGGAATGCCATCGATGTCGGCTTGGGACGATGTCCTGCAGATGTCGAATCCGATCCCGATACCTCGACCGCTCTCGAACCTCCTCTCGATGACGGGTGATCGCGCATGTTTGGCGATCTACATCCAAACCAACAACGAATCAAAACTCGCATGTCACCATTCCACAACACCAAACAAGGCATACACTAGATGATAGGTATTGTAAATTCTTAACCCTTTTCCTTTCTAAAACAATAAATCTAGGCGTACTGATGACTCGCCGGAGTCTTGATGATCATGGAAAACGACCTACAACAAAAGGTCGATCCTCTGAATCTATGACTCGAGCTCGATACCAAGCTGTAAAGACCAGACCCAAAAAGGGCTCTAAATGCGCCTTTACCCCAATGCATGTAGTGAAAATAAAAGACATTATGAAAAATACATTTCGGATCCCAAGTAAAAATGTAAACATTCAACAACCCAAACATACATTTCTAAAAGCATACTCGATCGTAGATTTATTTAAACCATTAAAACAATCCACAAGTACAAATATGCTTTGGAATCCATAAAACGTAAGAAAACATCCTGGGGCTCTGTGCCTGCCTACATGCATTCAGGGAAATAATAAAAAGTGAAGAGTCATGATAATTAAAATAAAATAATCGAGATGACAAAGAGGTTCCATGATCACGGCTCCTCCTTCACCATCCTGCTCTCCCGCTTTGATTACCCGTGGAAAACCACGAGAATAAGGGTGAGTAACGAATTACCAGTAAGAATCCCCAACCGGGTACAATACGATATACATGATCATCTAGAAGAATGTATGCAAGCTATGAGTACAAACACGGAGCGGAGCACATAGCTAAGTCCACACTTGGACCTCGGATGCCATCTCGGGGTCTTAGTCCGGAAAATACCACAACACACTAAACGCGCTATACGGAACAAGTCCCGGCCTCGGCTATCTCGATACGTCTGAAAGGTGCACCGCTCAAGATCCCGAGGAGCTCTCCGATCGGCGCCAGAATGAGCGTAGCGCGCGCACCGCATGCTACCGCAAACTCGGGGTGCCGGGTCTAGTGGCAAGCCGCCTGTGTTCATCCACCATGCCTAACTAAATCTCTCGGATCGGTGTCACCGACATAGGGTGTGAGACTCGACACGTGAACTATGTCACCTGTACCACCGCACCTTGAGGCTAAGGAACCGGCCGTGGTAGGCTTACACCGAGCGGTCCTTGCCCTAACAGTGGCAATCAAGGGCTACGGCCGAACACGCCGAGGCCGTGGTCGATCGCCGGGCGAGGCAATGCCAAGTCATCATCCCGACCGTTGGGGCATTTAACATCTGCCACCCTCACCCAAGATTGCGGGGCCTACCGGTTGGGATAGCTAATCCCTCACGGGGTCCAAGGACGGAGAATCGTCTCGAACGTCCTTGCCATAGATGCAAGATACTTTATGCATCGGGCCCGGATGATGCTATCTACCCGAATTCTAAACCTTAACAATAATAATAATAACAATTCAATCAATGCATCCAATACGTGCTCAATGAGATAAAGAACCTAGCATGATACTACGAAGCAAGAACAGATATCGAACATGCTAGAATAGAACAACCTAGCATGGGCTAACATGAGAAACAATACAAGAGTTCATGCGATCAGAATTGAGCAGAGCACCTAGGGCTAAACATGCTAGTAATCATACACAGGCATACAAAACAACAATCACAAATATACCGCAGAGTCCACACAACCCCTGTAAGAAATCCTTACCTTGGTCGGAAGACTTCTACACACAAATCCTAAGTCGCGAACAATCCCGAGCTAGCGGCGGGAACCTAGCAAACCAACAATAATCGGCATCTAAAATATCTAAACAACAATAGAACAGCAAGCTCGGCTCGGGGAACTCACGCGCGCGACGACGACGACGAGCTTGGGGCCGCTCTGCAAGCCGGCACGGCAAGGACGCTACCGCCGCGCGCTACCTTGCACGGCAAGGACGCCGCGCCGCCGCGCTGCCCAGCATCATCAAGGACACGAGGCGAAAGGTGCAGGCGAGCGGCGCGCGGCGAGCGGCGCTCGAAGGCGCGCGGCGCTGGCGCGTGCGATGCGTGACACGGCGCGCAGCTTCGGCGAGGACGCGCGCGCGAACGTCGGGCGAAGGCGCGCGCGAGCAGCGGCTCGGCAAGCGGACACGGCTAGGCGTGCGATGGGCGACGCGACGCGCGCGAGGCGCGCGCGATAAGCGCGCGACGCCGACGCGGGCCGCGCGGGCGCCGGCGAGGACCTCTCTGGCGTCGCAGCGAGCAGGGCGATCTGTCTTCTTGAAGCGAAGCGGCAAGGCCGCTGCACAGACATCTGGCGTCGGCGAGGTCCGCTTCGACAGATCTGGGCGTCGCGGCACGCGGGTGCCGCGTGGTGACGAGCCCGGCCGATGCGACGAGCTCGGGTCTTTGACTTCCCTCCGGTGTTGCACAACACACACACACACAACCCCTTTTTTCTTACATTCGCCAAAGAAACACCCAAATGAGAAGATGAAGAAGACGAAGACTTACCCGAATGATGATGATCGAACCCAAGGAGATGCAAGGATGAAGAAATAGCAAGGCTATGGAGATGGAGAGCTTGGCGCGCCAAGAGGTGTTTTGGAGAAGAAGATGGAATAACCTAATTCTATTTCATTTAACCAAATGCACCAAAACTCCAAAATCCAAGGTTAACTAAGATGTGATGCAGAAAGAGCAACAAGAGCACCTAATGGCTCAATTGGCACACATCTCTACAAGCTTCCCAGAGACCCGGTTCAAACCCTACTGCAAAGACACAATTTCCTTTATTTTTACTTTTGCAACAAACCTTGCTCAAACCAAACCTCAAACTCCTCCAAAAACCTACAAAAACCATCCAATAATTTTAATAACTGGAAAAGACACAAACGACCCTGACGGCCCGACCAAATTACCAAATTACCCCTAGGGCATACCTGGAAGACCGGGAAGAAAACCTGGGTCGTTACATGCTACCCCCCCCCCCCCCCGACCCGCCGGTTGTGGATTTAGCTACCCACTCCGCCAAAGCCTAGTTTGTAGCTGCTAGAGCGAAAAAGCCTTAGCGGTGTAAGCCTACCTTGGCCGGTTCTTAGCTTCAGGTCGGTGGATCAGGCTACACAGATGAGCGCCGAGGGCCTCGCGCTACTGTGATCATTGACACCGCTTCCGAGTCATAGGCATGCTTACCTGGCCCTCTTAGTTTGCCCTTAGGCCCCCGCATTTACGCCGGTTTCAGAGAGCATGTGGTGTGCGCGCACACGCGTTAGTTGCCGGTTCGGAGAGCTCCCCAGGGCTAATGTTCGTGAGTACACCATTCCTTCCAGTTTAGAGCCAGACTTCGGGTACTCTCGATAGTCCAGATGTATAGCGAGGGTAAGAGGCCCTTGAGGACACCCATTGGGATTGGCTTTTGAGCTAATCAATTGGTCGAGGGAGAAAGACCCTCGAGGGTGTCGGACATCTTGGGATCGGTTTTTGAGCTGATCAAATGGCCGAGGGAGAAAGACCCTCGGAGATGTCCTGGGATTGGTTATGAGAACCAATCATTAGGCCTAAGTAGGAGACTTCCGATGATTCCGGAGTAGGACACTTCCGATGATTCCAGATCTTTCCTTATGAGCTCGTTGAGCTATAATCATGTTGATGGTCATTTGCTTGCTTGTTGAGGTGCTAGATGACGGATGTATCGTATTGTACCCCGGTTGGGATTCTTACTAAGTATCTTTATACTCACCCTTATTTATCTTTCGTAGCTTGGGACAACACCAGGGAGGGCTAGCGGCGAGGAGCCGATTGATCATGGGGAGCCATGCCCAGCACTCTATCTTTTATTGTTGCATTGTTTATTCAAAGATGTAGTTGGACAGAGTCCTAGGGGAACATTGTTTAAAAAGTTGTTTAAATTGTATTGTATATTTTGATTAATCTTGGCCAGGATGTTTTACTTCGTTGGATGGTTTAAATGAAAACTGTGGTTTATGTTTTAAGGGTTCCCCTTCTCATATGTTTTGAATGGTTTTAAATATGAGCACTAAACCGCTTGTTATCATATTTAACTTGCATGCCGAGTGAGAACCCCGTTTAGGACCATGTTTTGGGTCGGGTTCGTCACACGGCACCTCTATGCCAACCCCCTCAACTTTGGCTCAACTAAATGCCAACCACGAACGCGCAACAACCAGATGCAAAGCCTGAGAATGGCTTGCTCTACAGAACTCAACTCAAGCTTACAACCGGTGAAGCTCGCCTCCAAGGACATGCAACTCTCAAGTCCAATCAAGCTAAACGAATGACTTCCTCCTTTTAGCTTAGGCCTAACTCATCTTCCAACCTAAACTCCACAATCGATTGAACCACCAACTTAGAACTAGCGGTATCTATCCAAACACCGAAGGAGGTGCCAACTTTTGAAACCTTCCAAACAAAAGCAAGTCCTCGTAGGCCACGCCGCTTGCTCCAACCAAGCTAGCTCTTACAACAACATGGGAACCAACCCTTGGCCAACTACAAGCACCAACAGGATAACGGTTTGAAGCCAACGCGTAGGTACTAAAACAACACTAGCTTGTCAACCGACTACAAGCTTTCAAAGAACTCAACCGATGAACACCGCTGGGTCCAGGTGAGCTCGGTGAGGCTCTCCACAACCTAGGGTTCCTCCGATCACCCTCGACACACACACGGTGTCAAACGGTCTAACAGACAACCGGCTACGGGCACAACTCTCTCTCCAAAGATCTCGACTATGCTTTGGCGTGCTCCAACTCCTCGAAAGACCAAGAAGACCGAAATACTACGAGAATGTGTCACCCTCCAACTCAAGCATCGACCACATCATAGCTTCTACCGGTAGGGATCCGGTCAACACTCTTAGCAATGACGGACAAAAATTACGCGCTTTGCTACCACCGCCCTTGATTAGTTCCAATCAACTCCAACCATCGATCAACAAGAAATTCCTCTACCTGTGTCAAAGGCCAACTAGCATAACTTGCCTAAGCAACAACCCGGCTACAAGCACGGTATCCTTACGATCAAAATTAGGGCACTTGCCAAGAACTAAAGCCCTAACACCTTAAGGATCGAGCAACTGGTTTCTCAACATGCACCTTTCGTGGTTCCCAAAACATACCCCAAGGAACGAGCTACACAAGAGTACACTGGCGTGCACAGCTCCAACTTGATTCCTTAAGATCCAACACGAACTCTAACACAAGGTAACCTTTGCCTCCAAAAAGAGCCACAACTAGCAAGGGAGCAACAAGAGTTCAAACCCACTCGGGGTCAACTCACCACGAAACGCCCCATTGGCCAACTCACTCTACAAGAGCATAACCACACCAAGCTAACAACCTCATACCAATGTGTCCACCAAATGTGCTCCGCACAATCCATCCAACACATGGCTCCCACGGTGGACCAACCACGCATCATCGATGCCAACTCTACTCATACCAAGGAAACTCAAGGGTAGTCGAATCACTCTACCAACAAACTGGCTCACAAGGCCACAACACAAACGCGGGAACTCGAACGCGGTAGCCCTTAACAACCTACAACCACTTTTGTACCGAACTCCTGGTGACCTTGAAAGCTCTTGCTTTCCCTCGAACGTCCTCACACTCGTAGTCCTCCGACTACCACCGAGCTAGATCCCTTATGCAACCCAAACAGATGCAACCTCAAATAATTGGTACAAGGCTAGTGGGGATGCTAAACTCCGGGCGGGTCATAGAACTACCTGCACATCTGGTGCGAGCTGGCATGAACCTAGGCCTCCTTACCGAGATTGGTGCCAACAAGCACTACATCCTTTACAACACAAACATCCCTTTACGGGCTTTAAGCCCTTCTGAGGGTAAGGAAGGTCACACTCCAGGGGACAGGGCAATGGCTCTCAACACAAGAGTCTCAACACTCGAGTAGTCTACTCTCTGGCAACTCGTCTAGCAGACATGCCACGGCCTACTCTTGCATCCCACTCGATGCTCAACAACTACTCAGGCCAACACTCAAGTGGCATCAACTAGTTCCACCTTGGGAACATGCTAACAAAAAGGGTGCTCCACTTCTACTAGCCAACAAAACAAAAAAAAAACAACGACGGATTAAGTCCTGACAGGAAAACTTCACACTTCACCCTGGCCACGAGGATACTAAAAGAGCTGGCTGCAAAATGACAGCAGGCTTGCAAGGGGTCAAAATGTCTCTACATCTTCCTCAAAAGCTACTAACATGGCACTTGCCAATCGACCGGGTGGCTCGTGGAGACTCTGCTAGTCCACCTCTCTCAAGGGACTTCCACCACCAAACTGCTCTATCAAACAGCACCAGAACGGCACGCCTTGGACTCTAAACATCAGGTCATCCCCACACTCGGATGATAAACTCGATCCTGGCCAACCACCTAGCTTCTACTTGCCAAACTCGGCGGCTCCATCACGCCAACTAACTCATCAGCATAAACCTGCTGATCAAGCCCTCCCGAGAACCTCCGGGACTACTTGAGCTACTGGGGGTATCTTCTAAATAAACTCTGTCAGCTGGGCGATATGGTGCCCGAGACTCTTGACTACGCGCTACAACTGCGCCTGGGTCTTCGCTCTCTGATAGCTAAAAGACCTGCCATGAATTCTCTCATGGCTAGAGCACACTCTACTCAAGGAGTCTCACTCTGAGGCATGCTAGCCTCTACCCTCTTCTCTTGGCAACTCAACTACCAGGGCCAAATGTGGCCTACGGGTCTAGACAACCCTGGACGTGGTCTCATCATCGACATGCGCAGTCCAACTCCTTGGCTGGAAATACCCAACGTCCCTGCTCCTCTATGTGTAATCAGCATAAGCGATCTACACTAAACACAAAGCTAGTCCACACCGGGACTCTCACTACCCCACAAGGGGAACATATGTATACTAGATGCGGTATTGTAAAATAAAACCCTTAGCTTAATGAACTCAGACAAACCTGACGGCTGCGGAGTGCTGATGATCATGGGGACAACAACCTACAAAGCGAGTTTAGTCTCACGAGAATCTATGACTCGAGCTCTGATACTAACTGTAAGGACCCGACCTGGAATACGGTCCTAAACCTAGGTCCTCACTTAGCATGCAAGTTAAATATTTCAACAAGCGGTTTAGTGCTCATATTTAAAACGTTTTCAAAACATTTGGAAACGGGGAACACTTAAAACATAACCAACAATTTTCATAAAGCAAATCCAATCAAGGTAAAATAAAGTAGGACCAAATATTTATAAAAGAACATTCAAAATAGCAGTTTAAAAACAACTTTAACATCATTCCCCTAGGACTCCTGTCCCTACCTACATGTCAATAAATAAATGCAAACAATAAACGACAGAGTCTTGCTGGCCCCATGATCAAACAGCTCCCTCCGCTAGCCATCTTGGTGCTGTCCCAAGTTACCTGGTGGAAAAACCACAGAAATAAGGGTGAGTATAAACATACTCAGTAAGAATCCCGAACCGGGGTACAATACGATACATCAGTCGCCTATGCCTGCCACGGAACTAACAGGATAAAATAGAACAAGGTATACCAAGATAATTAAACCCCTTGCATGGAACTAACAGAATATATCAGGGACACAAGAACAACACATCTGGAAGAAAGAGAAAACATGTAACCCACCCACGGGAAATTTCATACAATCACAAGACATGGCATGCTGGAAGAACAAACCTAGCATGGCACTAACATGAACAACAAGCAACATGCTAGCAAGATTTCAAACACAAGCTGTTCAATAGCTAACATACTCATAACAACAACCAAGCATACAAAGCACAATCATGATAGCATCGTAGGGTCCACACAACCACGGTAAGAAATCCTTACCTGGAAACAAGCAAAAAATAACTACCATAAGCCAACCAAGCGACTCCCGAGCTTCTAAGTGAACTCGAGCCACCTAAGCATTTAATAAAAATATCCTAATTAAATAACAACAGCCAATCAACTTAGGGTCCAAAAGAGTGGAGGCTCGGGAATTACCAACCGAGAAGGCACTAGGTCTCGGCCCCAACAATTTTGGCAAAACAGGCTCTCGGCGGCAAGTGGGCAAGCAGGACGTGCAGCTGGGGCGAGCAGACTGGGCGCTGCTGGGCACGCTGGCGCGGCAGGGGACCGGCGCTGGCACGACGACACAGGCGCTGGCGCGACAGGGACAGCGCGCGACGGACGGGCGCTACACTACGTCGTCGTCAGCGCCAGCAGCGGAGACGAGACGCCCGACGCGGACGCTGGCGCTGGTCGACAAGTTTGTCTGACGACGCGCACACTGGCGTCGCGTCTGGAGACGGGTTGCCGGCTGCCGCGACAGCATCTGGCCGCCGGCCGGGCGATGTAGCAGATGGTCGGGCGACAGGCGGCGGCGGCGATGGCGGGCTGGCTGGGGCTGGTGGCTCGAGGCGGCTCAGTGCGACTCAGTTGGGTTTCTTGGTGAGGTCAGCAAGGAGAGAGAGAGAGAAAGACAGAGAGAGAAAGAGAGAGAGGTAAAACAAGGGGAATGGGATTTTCTTGATTTTATTTCCTTTTCCTAATTTAAATAGGTCTTGTTGACCTAAATCTCTTCCCCGGGCTTCCTCCTTCGATTCCCGGCTGAAGCAACCTTTTTTCCTTATTAAAACTCATTTAAACCAAGCTGCCAAATCACCATCAAGGGAAAGGGTTCAAATCCCAATGGAAGCACTTAAATTAACAATAATTTTGTTAATTACCAAATCACCTCCAAACTTCCAACCAACTAGCCCGAACTTCTTGGGTCCTGCAACCAACAACAATCAAGCCTCGACAAGGGCAGGAGTGACCCCGAAGTCTTGAAAATCCACAAAACCCTGACTGGGGGCAAAAAGACCAAAATACCTCTAAGGGTTAAAATAGCTCTAAAGGCCCATCCGAACATCCGAATAATGAACCGGAAACACCTGGGAAACCGAAATAGAAAACTGGGCCGTTACATGGTACTACGAAGCAAGAACAAATATCGAGCATGCCAGAACAGGACAACCTAGCATGGAACTAACATGAGAAACAATACGAGATTCATGCCAGTCAGAATTCAGAACAGGGTGCCTATCCACTAACATGCTGATAAACATAAACAAGCAAACAAACAACAATCACATATTATATCGCAAGGCCCACACAACTTTGATAAGAAATCCTTACCTTGGTCTGGAGGCAACTACACACAAGAATCCTAAGCTGCGATTGATCCCGAGCTAGCTAATGAGAACCTAACAAGCACAACAATAATCACAATCCATAGGCCTAAGTATAATAAAACAAACAAGGCTCGGCTCGGGAGCACTCACACGACACGGGCTGGCGCGCGGATAGACGGGCTACAAGACTCTGGGCGCTGCTGGGAAGCAAGGGCTGCGCACGGGCTGGCTGGGAGCGGACAAGCAGACGTGATGATGTGGATGAGGGCGTGCGGGCGTGGCGTGCAGACGCAATGGGGTGGATGCGGGCGTGCGGGCTGCTCGGCTGCGCGATGGCGTCTGGCGCTGCTGCTGGTGCGTGCGACGGTCGTGCGGATGCGAGGCGATGGTGTATGCGAGTGCGTCGACGGGTCGCGACAGACGATGCACGTGGTCCTGCTTCTTGGTTGCGATCGGCCCGCTTGCTTCTACGGGCTCCTCTCGGCTAGCTGCAACAAACACACAACTCAGCCCCTTTTTCCTCTCAGCCAGCAAGAACCCAAACGGAAGAAGAAGAAAAAGAAGAGAACGAGGAATCTTACCCGGGATGAAGTTCGAAGAACGGGGCTGCTAGGGAGATGGAATTCGGCTTGGAGCATGGGAGAGAAGAGCTTGGGCGGCTATGGATGTTTTGGAGAAGAAAACACAATCAACCCTATTTTCCCTTCTTTTAATCAAATGCACCAAAACCCCAAAGAACCAAGGCTAACCAAGGTATGCCGCGAAAAAAGCAACAAGAGCTCCCAATAGCTCAACTGGCACGCTACCCAATAGACTATTCGGAGACCCGGGTTCGAACCCCAGCAAAAACACATTTACTTCTCATTTTTACTTTTGCATCTCACCATGCCCAAACACATCCACAAAGTATCAAAATCCTACTTAAGTCCATCCAATGATTTTAACAACTTAAAAAGACATAAACGGCCCTGACAGCTCGACCAAATTACCAAAATACCCCTAGGGCATACCTGGAAGACCAGGATGAAAACCTGGGCCGTTACACCCTCGAAGCTCAAATCCTCATTCAGCTGCAAAGGCTCAAAGTCCACAATGAGCGATGGGTCCGGCACATACTGCCTCAACATCGATACATGAAAAGCACTGTTCACAGCTGACAATGTCGGAGGAAAATCTAACCGATATGCAACTCTGTCAATCCTCTCGAGAATCTCCAAACGGACCAACAAACGGGGACACAACTTCCCTCGCCTACCAAACCTCAACACACCTCGCATCGGTGCAACCTTAAAAACACGTACTGTCCAACATCAAACTCCAAATCTCGATGCCAAACATCGGCATAACACTTCTGCCTGCTTTGAGCTGACAACTGCAAATCTCGACTCCAAATCTCTAATCCTTTGCACTGCACCGCTGTTCAACTGCAGCAACTCAGGACCCAAAAACTGACGGCCACCAACCTTTTCCCAGAACACTAGAAACCTGCAACATTTACCATACTACGCTTCAACGAAACCATATGAACTAACAGCTGGGGACTGCTACCCAAAGCAACCTCATAAAACCAACACTGGTCCCCCGATGCCTAACCACGAAAACACCAACTCGCAACAAGTTCTAAAGGATCCGGCTCACTCCTCCCAAAAGACCATCGGTCAGAGGGTGAAAACACCACTGCGGCTCACAAGCCTCTAAGAACGCTCTCCAGAACCACGGTTCTTCAATGCACTGCCTAGAATAACCTTTGTTGCCACACCCTGGTGCCAACAACTCTATCCTGAAACTGCCATGCCACTACTCCATAGTAATGACATCTCCACCTGGGGCGAGGTGCGAGCTCTAGCTACTACAACTAATTTGCCAAAAATCCGAACTCACACAACAACCTCAACCAACTGCCGGCTCCCACACAGAAACCTACGAACCAACAACTTGAGTGTTACTAACTCGGAAGCCTAACCAACCACAAGCTGCATTGCTACGCCGATCTACTCAACTCTAGCTCGGCCCAAATCACTGACTGAAAAAGTCAACCTGCTATCAACAGGGCCCCAGAGGGCTCCCTCCACTAAACTTACCTCCACGCAAGCAACGAAACGAAGCTTGCCTCAAATATGAAACACATCTCTCAAGTCCAAACGATAACACAAACAGGCTTAAACCCTCTAGCTTAGGCTTATTGCACCTACCCACCGAACTTCATAAACTGAACGCCACTACCCGGTTAACACTAGCTACAAAGAACAAGAATACCAACAATGGCAGGCAGAGCACAAGCTACACTAACCAGCAAGGATCCCTCAAAGGTCAAGACCTTAATCCAGCCACAATGGTGCAACCTCATCCCACAACTGATACAAAGGGTTCCTCAATTGCAAAGGTGCAACAGCTCCAAGGCCAAACACACAAAGGAGGCAGACAACCCTTACTGCAACTGCTAGAACACCACTCACGAGTCCGCTTAACTGGACAAACAACTGCTTTCAGGCGGCCAACAGACTTTCCCTCTTCCTAGCACCACTACCACCAACTTCAGGACTAAAGGAGTAATCTAATAACTCCCAAGAAGAAACAGTTCCTTACAAGCGGACATCCGAAGGACAGAGAGCTCCACATACGCTCGCTGTCTTGCTCAGCTAAAGCAACAACATCTAAGTCTCACGGAGGCAACAATAGGGGGTTCCACCACAGACTGAACTGCCAACCACAAACTAGCCAAAACTCACCTCCAAACACCAAAGGAGGGCAACTCTCAACATCCTGGAAACAGGAAAAACATCAGATAGGGCACGAACCACTCGCCCCACGAGCAAAACTAACTTCTAGCAACTCAAGACCCCACCTTGGTCAACACCAAGAACCAACTTACCACCACGCCGAAACCAATCCGGACTCTACTGCAAACAAACTCTAGCTTGCTAGCCTACCAAAACTGCCAGCAACTCACTCGAGGTCTACAACCTACACGACTGGCCTTGCCAACCAAACTCACTACTGGGTCTGACCGAGCTCGGTGAGGCTCTCCACAACTAGGGTTTCTTCGGCAACCTCAAACACACACTGTCGTCAAACGGTCTAACGACCAATCGCTCAACAAACAACCTTCTCCAAAGATTACAACCATGCTGGCCTGCTCCGAACCTCGAAACCAAAAGGCCTGAAACGCTTCAGAATGTGTCATCCTCCTACTCAAAGCATTAGCCACATCATAGCTTCCACCCAGGGTAAGGATTCCGAGCAACACTCTTAGCAACCACGGTCAGAGACTACGTGGCTTCGCCACAACCACCATTTGTTCAGTACCATCTGAACTCCAACCATGAACCACAAGAGGTTCCACCAACCAAGCTTAGGTCCAACTTAACAAAACTTGCCTAAGCAACAACCCATCTGTGAGCACGGTATCCTTACAACCTCAACTAAGGCCTTTCGACCTCCACCTGGAGTCCAACTTCTCCAAGAACTGAGCACCAGTTCTCCAATGCAAACCCTACATGGTTTCCAAAACTCTCGCCACCAGAACGAACTACACAAAAGTACACTTGTGTGCACAACTCCCAACCTTCCTTTAGAGATCCAAGACTAACAGGCGCTTTCTAAAAAGGCAACAACTAACTTCCGGCAGGGATGCAATCAACCAAAGGAACACCAAAAGTTCCATCTCCACACGATACTCGAAGCTGTGGCAACCTTGCTCTACTAAAGAATAACAATGCCAAACCGAACTTACCTCATACTAACGTCTCTACCACGTGTGCTTTACTCATAAGGCATCTAACTCATCTCATAAGGCATCCAACTCATCTCATAAGGCATCCAACTTATCTCACAGGCATCCAACTCATCTCATAAGCATCCCACTCATCTCATAGGCATCCAACTCATCTCATAGGCATCCAACTCATGGCCGCTCTGCTGGACCAAACTCGCATCTACGATGCTCAACTCTCCTCAGATTTAGGCACTCGAAGGTAGTTGACCGCATTACCAACCACAAAGATCTCTTGGCCTTAGCACTAGTGTGAGACTCACACGCGCGAACACTTATCAACCTTCAACCTGCTGACTCACTCATCCCCCGGTAACACTGGGAAGAGGCTTCTGCTCCTAGCGAACGACCTTTCGCTTGTAGACCTGCGACTACCACTGAACTAGCCCTCTTGCACGACCTAACAAGTGCAAGCACCACAAACGGGTAAAGGCTAAAGGAATGTTGAACTCCGGACGAGTTATAGAACCATCTGCTCTACTCGTGCCAAACTCAGGCCTGCACCAGACTTAGTGCCTAAACGGCACACCACCAACGCACCTCAAGTGCTACAACCACCACATTCTACAACTTACTAAAATAGGTCCAGCAAGGACACAACCTCAAGTGACAAAAACTCCGGCTAGGCATACAAGAGCTCAAAACTCAAACAACCCTGCCTATGGCATCTCATCTAACTGAAGTCTCACGGCCTACTCTTGCATCTCCACTTGATGCTCAACAAAACTCCGACCAGCTCTCTCAACATGCAGCAGCTAGCTCTGCTCTAGGAGCTCACAATAAGAAGAGTGCTCAACTCTACTAGACAACTGAGGAAACCACCAACGGATCAAGTCTGATGGGTACACTGCTTGATGCACCCTTAACCACAGGGTTCCAACTTACTGGCTGCAAAACAACAACAGTTTACAAGAGAACAAAGATGTCTCTACATCCTCCTTGAGGGCTACTAACTCTGCAGCCACTCTCTGGGCAACCAAACAATCTGCTAAGGTTCAAGATCAACACTTGAACTACCCAGGCTAGTCCACACTAGAACCTGCTACACTAGCAACAACATGAGCAAAGCCAAAGCTAATTCCGCTCCTGGAGCGGTACTCCGAGGCAAATCACCTTCACCCTCTCTATGGGGAAAAGCTAACACTGGGCCACAAGTGGTCTACAGGAGTCTAATCTCTACCTCCCCCCGGGACATGTCCCTGCAGTATCTGAATCTATCTGGATACCCTGACTAGCTGGTATCATACTTCTTACACTACGGGTAGTTGGCATGATGGTGCTCTGTACCCAAACCAACAACGATTCAGAACCTGCTCGTCTCCGCTCCACAACACTAAACAAGGCATACACTAGATGAAAAGTATTGTAAATTCTTAACCCTTTTCTAAAACTGTAAACTTAGGCGTACCTACTGACTGTCGGAGTATTGATGATCATGGAAAACGACCTACAACAAAAGGTCAGTCTACAGAATCTATGACACTGAGCTCTGATACCAACTGTAAAGACCCGACCCAAATGGGGTCCTAAACTTGGCCTTTACCTCAATGCATGCTTTTAAAATTTAACAACACGATGCAGGATTGTATTCTAGATTCTGAATTAAAACCAAAAACATACAAGATCTGTTTTAAAAGACAAACATTTAATTCCTGAAACCTGTCCCTGTTTCCAAGCACCTGTTCCAAGCCAAATACATTTCCAAAATATACTCTGATCAGAGATTTATTCAAACATTCAAGAGTTCAAACTATTTACAGTAGTGTCAGAATCTAGAAACAATCAGAAAACATCCTAAGGGCTCCGTGCCCGACTACATGCATTCAGAGGACAATAAAATATAAAACATTAAAGACTCAGAGTTTAATCAGATGGTTTCCATGATCACAGCTCCTCCTTCAGCCATCCTGTCTCGCACCATGGTTACCTGTGGAAACCCACAAAATAAGGGTGAGTAGCGAATTACTCAATAAGAATCCTCAACCGGGGTACAATACGATATAAATGGTCATCTAGCAGAAAGGTATGCAAGCTATGAATATAAACACAGAAGAGAGCACATAGCTTAAATCCATACATAAACCTCGGATGCCATCTCAGGGTCTTACTCCAGAAAATCTACCACTCGATACGATCCTATACGAGAAACAAGTCTCGGTCTCAACCTGTCTACGGTCGATAAGAAAGGTGCACTGAACTCAAGATCTCGAGGAGCTCTCCGGTCGACGCTGTAGTGAGCCTGTGTGCGCACTGCATGCTGCTACAAACCAGGGGGGTGCCGGGTCTAGTGGCAAGCTGCCCTGGTCCAGTACTCATGCCTAACTAATCTCTGGATCGGTGTCACTGACATAGGGGTGTGAGACCTGGACACGTGAACTATGTCAGCCTGTACCACGGCACTTGAGGCTAAGGAACCGGTCGTGGTAGGCTTACACTAGGAAGCGGTCCTTGCCCTATCAGGTGGCATTCAAGGGCTACTGCTGAACAAGCTGAGGACGTGCCGACTGTCGGGGACAAGGCAATGCCTTGTCATCATCCCGACCGTTGGGGCATTTAACAGTCTGCCACCCTCACCCAAGATTGCAAAGGGCTGCCGTTAGGGTTAGCTAAACCCTAACGATGGATCAGGGACGGAGTACTGCCTCGTACGTCCCTGCCACGGATGAAAGTTACGTTATGCACCCTCGCCCGGATGATGCTACCTATCATAACTCTAATCTACAAACAGGTACAGCAAACAATCCAATACGTGCTCAATAGAAACAACAAACCTAGCATGATACTACGAAGCAAGAACAGATAACGAGCATGCCAGAACGGAACAACCTAGCATGGGACTAACATGAGAAACAACACAAGAATCATGCCAGTCGAGGATTCAAAACAGAGGACCTATCACTAAACATGCTGATAAACATAAACAAGCATACAAACATCAATCACATATTACATCGCAGGGCCCACACAACTCCGATAAGAAATCCTTACCTTTGTCGAAAGGCAATGACACACTAAGGCCTTAAGATGCAAATGAACCCCGAGCTAGCTATCGGGTACCTAGCAAACAACAACACATTTTACAATCAATAGGCCTAAAATAATAAATGAAACAGGACTCTATTCGGGAGCACTCACACGGCACGGGCTGGCGCGCGGACAGACTGGCTGCACGGCGCTGGGTGCTGCTAGGCGGCAGGGGGCTGCGCGCGCCCGAACGGCTCGTTGGGTTGCGGAGCTGCGCGCGGATGGGTGATGCCGCTTGGGAAATTTCTTGGCGACGCGATGGGCGTCTCAGGCACGGCGCGACGTGATGGGCGCTCTCGCAGGGCTGGTCGGCGCATTCTTCTTTGCGCGCGATGGGTCAAGGCGATCACGGGGGCGGGCCGGACGACGGGCTTGCTGCTTTGGCGATGGGGCTGCTGGCGCTGCTGCTTGGGCGATGGGGGGTGAGTCGGCTGGCATGGGGGATGTGGTGAAAGGGATGAAAGATCTATTTTGAAGCAACTCTCCTAAGCCATGGATTTTAAGGTAACACAAAAGCTTGCAAGGTGAGACACAAAAACACCAAGTGGCTCACTTGGCAAGGCTCTCCTCTAGCACACAAGGCCACCCTGGCTCAAACCCCGGCTGCTGCAACTTTTAATCCAAACCTAACTTTAATTTTATTTTTGAACCTCCCAACACCCAAACTCAACCAAAATGCAACCAACATCTGAAAACAACCCTCCAAGACTAAACAACAGCTGAGAAACAAAAACGGCCCTAACGGCCCGACCAAATTAACAAAATACCCCTAGGGAGAACCTGGAAGACCGGGATGAAAACCTCGGCCGTTACAGGCCACAAGTTGTTTTTGTTTGTCATTCTGCAGTATGTCTTGGTTTGCTTTGGTTTTTTGGGATTTTGGTGTTTTTGATTAAAAGAAAAGAAAATAGGTTTCTCATTCTTTCTTCCTCCAATCCCCTAGCCGCCCAACCCCATCTCCTCTCTAGCTTCTTGTCGTGCGTCTACTCCCCAAGCGGCTCAAGTCGTCCTCGTTCATCCCGCGGTCGAGCAACACCACCCGAGCGAGAGCCCACCCGATCGCCCCTGCCGTGCGCCCCAAGAAATTTCCATCGCACCAAAGAGCAGCTTCACACGCCCGCCCGTCAGAGCGCAATTTCATCGCAGCAGCAGAAGAAGACGGAGCCCCCCTAGCCGATAGCAGCCCAGCCAAATCGCGTCGCAGCCATCTCCGCGCAAGCAGCAGCTCCTTCCTCACACAACCCTCGCGCTCTGTCCCAGCCTCGATCTCGTCTGCGCACAGCCCAACGTTTATCGCTACAGCGCGGCGCCGGCGTGTCGCGTCGCCGCCCGCCTTGAGCGCGAGCCTCTTTCTCGCGCACCTGCTGCACCAAAGACGCCAAAGAGCGCCAAAGGTGCCGTGCAACCTGTCTCACCGCGCGCTAGCCTCATGCGGCCGTGAGTTTCTCCCGAGCCGAGCCCTGTTTGTATTTTTATTTAAGATCTATAGGTTGTGATATTTGTTGTTGTTTGTTAGGTTCCCGATAGCTAGCTCGGGTTTATTTACAGCATAGGATCTTTGTGTGTTGTTGCCTTCCGACCAAGGTAAGGATTTCTTACCGGAGTTGTGTGGGCCCTGCAGTATATTCTATGATTGTTGTTCGTATGCTTGTTTATGTTTACCAGCATGTTAGTAGATAGGTGCTCTATTCTGAATTCTGACTGGCATGATTATCGTGTTGTTTCTCATGTTAGTCCCATGCTAGGTTGCTCTGTTCTGGCATGCTCATTATGTGTTCTTGCTTCGTAGTATCATGCTAGGTTCATTATTTTTGCTGAGCACGTATTGGAATGTTTGCAGTTATCTGTTATAGCTTAGAATTCTGATAGGTAGCATCATTCGAGCGAGGATGCATAACGTAACTTGCATCCGTGGCAGGGACGTGCGAGGCAGTACTCTGTCCCTGATCCTTCGTTAGGGTTTAGCTAACCCTAACGGTAGCCCAGTGCAATCTTGGGTGAGGGTGGTAGACTGTTAAATGCCCCAACGGCCGGGGGAATGACGAGGCATTGCCTTGTCCCCAGCAGTCGACAAGTCCTCAGCGTGTTGACAGTAGCCCTTGATTGCCACCTGATAGGGCAAGGACCGGTTCCTGGTGTAAGCCTACCACGGCCAGGTTCTTAGCCTCAGGTGCGGTGGTACAGGCTGACATAGTCATAGTGTTTAGTGACACCGATCCAGAGATTTGTTTGGCATGCGTACTGGACCAGGGCACCATGCCCTAGACCTAGTACCTCCCTGGTTGCAGCAGCATGCGGTGCGCCCGCATGCTCATTACAGCGCCGACTGGAGAGCTCCTCGAGATCTTAAGTTCAGTGCACCTTTCGTATCGACAGTAGGAAGGCTGAGGCCGAGACTAGTTTCTCGTATAGTATCGCAAAGCGTTGTCGTTTTCTGGAGTAAGACCATAAAATGGCATCCGAGGGTTTATGTATGGATTAAAGCGATGTGCTCTCTTCTGTGTTTATATTGATAGCTTGCATACATTCTGCTAGATGACCAGTTATATCGTATTGTACCCCGGTTGGGGATTCTTACTGAGTAATTCGTTACTCACCCTTATTTTGTGGTTTTCCAGAGGTAACCATGGCGCGAGACTGTAACGGCCAAGTTTTCTATTCCGGTATTCCAAATACTTTCGGTTCAGTATTGGGACAATCGGTTGGGTCGTTAGGGCTTTTTAACCCTGAAGGGCATTTTGGTCATTTTGCTCTTAGGGCTGACCTGGTGGATATTTAGGGTTCCAGGGCTGTTTCTGTCTTTCGTTGAGACCTGACTTTTGTTGGTTGCAGGTTCCTGGGAGTTAGGATGTTTGTTAGGGTTTTGGGGGTATCCCAGTTAAATGTAAAAATCAAGGAAAAAATTAAAACGTAAAGTGCTCAAGCCAGGACTCGAACCCAGGTGGCTAGGAGTTGAACTTTGTTGCTAATTAATTAGGAATTAATTAGTGTTGCTGCTGGGATTCGAACCCTTGACCTGGAAGGGAGTTTGGAGGCTTGGATTTAAACGAATTATTTAAGAAAAGAATTGTGCTACCGCCGGGACTCGATGGGGGAAAGCCCAGGAGTAGGAATCGTAAAAAATAAGGAAAGAATCGTATTTTTCTCTTTGTCCTTCCCATAGCCGCATGTTTCCTCTCCCAACATTGCGATTTCTTCATCTCCTACTTCCCTAATCTTACCGATTTCATCCTCCATTCTTCACCTCTTGCCGAGCACTTTATCCTTCTCGATTCCTCTCTTTTGTTTGGTTGCTTGTCTTGCCGAGAGCATCTTCTTCCCCTCTTCCCCTCCATCTTCTTGCCGTTTCTCCAAGATCAAGATCAAGTTCAAGAACCGAGGTAATCATCTCCTTTTCCTTTCTTTTTCCTAGCCGAGACTTGTTTTCCTTGTTGCTTGGGCAAACCCTAACCGAACAAGATGTTCTTTTCTTTTCCTCTTGTAGCTGAGAAGCCCTTGGTGTTTTCTTGGTGTTTTCTAGGCTTTCTTGGTGTTTGCCGAAGACTTGGTTCTCCTTCATGAGATTGCCGAAAACTCCAACCAAGTTCAAGTCCTAGTTGCCGCACACTCCTTCAAGAAACCCCTACAAGTCGAGATCCTCTTTGTTCCTCCCCTTGTGTAGCCGCAACCCTAAATCTCATCTCCAAACCGAGGACTACCTTGGATCTTCTTGCAGCCAAACAAAGTTGGTGTGGTAAGTCCCTTTGGCCGAGAGCCTACCTTTCTGGTTGGGTGTGCCTAATCATGTTCTTGTTGTTTTGCCAGCTCCGATAGAAGTCGAGAGTGTTTCCGCATCAAGCCCTAGTAGTCGTGAGCAATTGCCAAGCCGAGCACACTCCCGAGGTGAGTTCTCAACCCTAGCCGTGAGCATGTTAGTGTGGTTTGGGAGTGTGTTGTTTGTCTTCCCGACAAGCTAACTTGTGTTCCGTTGTGTTGAAGGTGAAGCCTAGCCGAATCCAGGAGGTTGTTGAAGAGGAGGCCGAGATTAAGCCCTAGCCCTAGTCTAGCCGAGAGCTCCCATGGACAAACCCAAGGAGTTTGGCCGAGAGCTTGTGTAGCTCATCGGGTATCTTCTCGGTTCCTGTTTCTCTTGAGTTTAGTGTAGAAATAGCTAGAATAGGTTGTTAATATATTTATGTATGATTTGCTAGGTTGTGTGTTCCTGAAGCTGAAGGAGCGTTATATTATTACTGCTTGTTTCCAGGTAAGGATTCCTTACCGGGGTTGTGTGGACCCTGCGATGCTTTCAGGATTGTGCCTTGTATGCTTGGTTACTGTTATCAGCATGTTAGCTATAGGACAGCTTGTGTTTGAAATCTTGCTAGCATGTTTGCTTGTTGTTCATGTTAGTGTCATGTTAGGTTTGTTCTTCTAGCATGCTTTTGATTCCTGCTTAAGTTCGTAGTATCATGCTGGGGGTTTTTCTTATCCTCGCATATCTATGTTTCCTGTTCGTATTCTGTTAGTTTCATGCTAGGGTTAGACAGGTAATGTTCATTGTCCGATTGTTAGGCTAGTTGGTGTTCCTGTACTTAGGAGACCGTTAGGGGTTACTAGTTTAGGTCTCGCTTGGGTAAGTCCATAGTGGGCACCAATGTGTTGCTAGTGTATGTAGGTCCCCGATGGGAACTACACTGCTGGCTTTATGTGTAAGTCCCCGATGGGCGCCATAAGGTTGCTAGGGAGTGTAAGACCATGATGGGTATCTCTGTGATCCTAGCTGGAGTAAGACCCCGATGGGCATCCCTATGTGTAACACCCCGATGGGCATCATTGATTTGTGGTGTAAGACCCCGATGGGCATCCGTATGTGTAAGACCCTGATTGTCATCATTGATTTATGGTGTAAGACCTTGATGGGCATCCGTATGTGTAAGACCCCGATGGGCATCATTGATTTGTGGAGTAAGACCCCGATGGGCATCCGTATGTTTAAGACCCCAATGGGCATCATATGGTTTGTGGAGTAAGACCCCGATGGGCATCCTTATGTGTATGTCCCCGATGGGCATCACTGAGTCTAGCAGGAGTAAGACCCCGATGGGCATTCTTATGTGTAAGACCCCGATGGGCATCATAGCGTCCTAGGTTGTGTAAGACCCCGATGGGCATCAAGGTGTAGAACCTAGTGTAGGTTGTGGTAGTAAGTCCTTGAATAGGCAATTTCTAGAACGACGGTTAGCCTGAGCCAGGTTGTTGCTTCTGAGCTCGTATTTGTTTGCATGTGTACTAAGGTGCTAGATGACTGATTTATCGTATTGTACCCCGGTTGGGGAATCTTACTGAGTATGTTTATACTCACCCTTACTTCTGTGGTTTTTCCACCAGGTAACTTGGGACAGCACCGGGACGGCTAGCGGAGGGAGCTGTTTGATCATGGGAGCTGCCGGCACTTTGTCCTTTATTATTTGCATTACTTATTCAGCATGTAGATGGACAAGAGTCTGTAAAGACCCGACCCGAAAAACGGTCTCTAACCTAGATCCTTACTTAGCATGCATGATTAAGAATTTAAATCACCATTCATAATAACAATTTTAAACCTTTCAATCCACACCATTAAAACAATCCAGAAAGCCATGAAATAAAACTAGCAATTAAAGTGACTGATTAGTACTTCCTTGAAAACAGAGAAAACTGTTCGAGAAAATAATAAATAGTTTTGTGTGCTTCCCTAGGGACTCAAGTCCCACTACATGCTAAATCAAAACAATAAATAAAATAACGTGCATCTCAGAGTTCGGCCATCCATGATCATCCAACAGCCTCCTCCTAGCCATCCAGCCTCTGTCCCAAGTTACCTGGTGGAAAGCCACAGAAAAATAAGGGTGAGCAACGAGTTACTCAGTAAGAATCCCCAACCAGGGTACAATACGAAAACATCTCATTTAGCACACCGACATGCATCCATACAATGACTTAGAGCACACGGTTGGTTTGGGCTATGAGCTACTCCTAGAGCGAGTCTATTCAAGGGCTTACATCTACAATCTATCCTAGGTTCTACACCTGGATGCCCTTCGGCGTCTTACACAACCTAGGGCTCAGTGATGCCCATCGGGGACTTATACACCAGGATGCCCATCGGGGTCTTACACCTGCAATCAATGATGCCCATCGAGGTCTTACACATCTAGGATGCCCATTGTGGTCTTACACCTCCAAATCAATGATGCCCATCGGGGTCTTACACATCTAGGATGCCCATTGGGGTCTTACACCTCCAATCAATGATTCCCATCGGGGACTTACACATCTATGATGCCCATCGGGGTCTTACACCTCCAAATCAATGATGCCCATCGGGGTCTTACACATCTAGGATGCCCATCGGGGTCTTACACCTCCAAATCAATGATGCCCATCGGGGTCTTACACCTCCAAATCAATGATGCCCATTCGGGTCTTACACATACGGATGTCCATCGGGGTCTTACCCGAGCAGGACCTAAACTAGTTACCCCTACAGTCTTCTACACTATACATCACCTTCCTATCCCTAGCATGGAACTAACAGATTAAAACAGGACAAGGTTATGCCAAGATAAGGAAACCCCTAGCATGGACCTAATATAATATAACAGGAAAACAAGCACAACACAATCTGGAAGCAAGAGAGCATGAAACCTATCCACTAGAAATTTCATACAGTCACAGGATATGGCATGCTATCAAGTATTCGCAGGGTCCACACAACCCCGGTAAGAAATCCTTACCTGGAAGCAAGCAGAGAAATATCAATCACACCCAACAAGTGACCTCGAGCTTCTAAGTGAACCCGAGAAACCTAAGCAATTAATAAAATCACCCTAATTAAACAATCAACAGCTATTATCTTAAGGTCCAAAAGAGCGAAGGCTCGGGATTTACCAACCGAGAAGACACCAGGCTCAGCACCAAGCTGTCTCGGCCAGGCAGGCTCACGGCAAGGCTGCGTGCGGCAGAGGCGAGCAGACGGAGCTCTGCGGGGCGCTGGAGCTGGGCGCTGGCGCTGGCGCGATTGAGCAGACGCGACGGCGTAGGGGCGCTGGCGTGCGGAAGCAGACGGACAGAGCGACGTGGACGGTGCGCTAGGGCGCGAGCGTGCAGACGCGGGCGACGCTGGGGCACACAGTGTAGGCGACGGACGGCGCTGGGGCGCACTGTGAAGGCGCGGACGGCACTGCGGTGGGCCGCTGCAGTCGCTCGGTGGGTGCGGGCGGCAGCCTACGCGGCCAAAGTGGCGACGGCGCACGCGAGGCGGCGGCGCGCGGAGGGCGTGGGGAGAGGGTGAGGGTTTGCGTGAGGGAAGTTTCTTTTTTTTTTTCCTTTTTTCCTAAAATAAATAGGCTTGGTGGTCCAAACCCCTTCCCAAGGCTTTCCTCCTTCAAATCCTAGCCGGCGCATCTATTTTCCTTACTTAATTCCAAACTCCCTACCTTCTTTGAGGTCAAGGGTTCGAGCCCTCCAATTCACATCTTTTTTTAAAAAAAACTTATTTTTCATTTAACTGAAATCCGGGCTGTTACAGTCCCAGGGGAACGTTGTTAAAAGATGTTTAAAATGTTTTGAGTGTTCTTATAAATACTGGCCAGGCTTGTTTTTACTTTGTTGGTTTTGCTTAATGAAAATTTTTGGTTATGTTTTAAGTGTTCCCCGTTCTCAAATCTTTTGAAAAGTTTTAAATATGAGCACTAAACCGCTTGTTGACATATGTAACTTGCATGCTGAGTGAGAACCTAGGTTTAGGACCGTATTTCAGGTCGAGTTCTCATAGAGACAGGATGGCTGAAGGAGGAGCTACTGATCATGGAAACTAGCTATTTTAAACTCTGAGTCTTATGTTTATGCTTTATGTTTTTGTTGTCCTCTGAATGCATGTAGTTGGGCACGGAGCCCTTAGGATGTTTCTGATTGTTTTCTGGGTTCTGACACTATTGTAAACTGTTTGGAGTTTTTGAATGATTTGAATAAATCTCTGATCAGAGTATGTTTTCGAACTGTATTTGGCTTGGAACAGGAGCTTGGAAATAGGGACAGGTTTCAGGAAAATTATATTTGACTTTTGAAATGGATGTTTACATGTTTTTAGTTTTCATTCAGAGTCTGACATACAATCTTGCATATTGTCTTTAAGTTTTAAAAGCATGCATTGAGGTAAAGGCCTAGTTTAGAATCCCTTTTGGGTCGGGTCTTTACATTTATACTCACCCTTACTTATCTTTTAGGTAACTTGGGACAACACTGGGATGGCTAGTGGAGGGAGCTTGTAAGAACCCGACCCAAAACACGGTCCTAAACCTAGGTTCTCACTCAGCATGCAAGTTAAATACTTCACCAAGCGGTTTAGTGCTCATATTTAAAACCTTTCAAAACATTTAAAGTGGGGACACTTAAAACATAAACAACAACCTTCATTTAAGCAAAGCCAACAAAGTAAAACAAGCCTGGCCAGTGTTTATAAAATCATACAATACAATTTAAACAACTTTTAAAAACGTCCCCTAGGACTCCCCGTCCGTCTACATGCCGAACAAATTATGTAAACAATAAAAGACAGAGTGCTGCGGCTCCCCATGATCAATCGCCTCCTCCTCTAGCCGTCCTTGTCTTTCCCCAAGTTACCCGTGGAAAACCACGAAAATAAGGGTGAGTATAAACATACTCAAGAAGAATCCCCAACCGGTACAATACGATACATCAATCATCTGGCACCCTAGTATACATGCAAACAGTTACCAACACAGATCATAGCTCAACGAGCTTACAAGGTAGAATCTGGAATCCTAAGAAGTCTCCTACTTCCGGCCTAATGATTGGCTCTCATAACCAATCCCGGGACATCTCCGAGGGTCTTTCTCCCTCGGCCAATTGATCAGCTCAAAAACCGATCCCAAAGATGTCCGACATCCTCGAGGGTCTTTCTCCCTCGACCATATGATCAGCTCAAAAGCCAATCCCAATGGGTGTCCTCAAGGGCCTCTTACCCTCGCTAACAAATCTGGACTATCGGAGAGTACCCAAGTCCGCTCTAAACCGAAGGAGCTGGTGTACTCACGAACATTAGCCCGTGGGAGCTCTCCGAACCGGCGACTAACGCGTGTGCTCGCACACCGCATGCTGCTGCAACAGACGTAAATGTGGGGGCCTAACTACAAACTACGCTGGCCGAGTATGCATGCCTAAAGACTCGTAAACGGTGTCACTGAACACAGTAGTGCGAGGCCCTCGACACTCATCTGTGCAGCCTGTACCACCGACCTGAAGCTAAGAACCGGCCAAGGCAGGCTTGCACCTTTGGCAGGGTTCCGCTCTAGCAGGCTACAAACTAGGTTTATGCCGATGTGGTAGCTAAATCCACATCGGCTGCCGGGGGGGAAGCAATGTACGTTATGCTTCGCTCTACTCCCGACCGGTGGGGACAAAGTACGTTATGTCCGCTCTCAGCCTCTGGATGATGACGAACTCTACTATACTAGCTAAGAGTACAAAATAACTGATTCCTGGCTAGACATACATATCAACATCAATCACACATAACCTAGCATGATACTACGAACTTAAAGCAGGAATCTCAAGCATGCTGGAAGAACAATCCTAGCTTGGCACTAACATGTACAAACAGGCAAACATGCTAGCAAGAGTGCAATCACAAGCTGTCCTATCCACTAATCATGTTCATACAAGTAAACATGCATATAAGGCATGTAAAGACCCGACCCAAAAGGGGCTCTAAATAGGCCTTTACCCCAATGCATACATTCAAGGGAAAGGATAATATGCAAATAAGTTTTTAGATTCCCAATTAAAACAAAACAATCAAGGTTCAATCAGAATCAATATAGTTTCTTTGAAACTGCTTTCAAGGCAAATACATTTCCAAAACGTACACTCGATCAGAGATTTATTAAAACATTTGAAACATCCTCAAATTCAATAAAGCGGAATCCACAAAATCATTCGAGAAAACATCCTAGGGCTCGTGTCTTCGCTACATGCATCTCAGGGAAAATGAAAGACAAGAGTCATAGAAATAAAAAGTCGAGACGACAAAGACGCTTCCCATGATCATAGCTCCTCCTTCACCATCCCGCCTCGCGCCATGGTTACTCGAAAGATAAGTAAGGGTGAGTAACGAATTACTCAAGAAGAATCCCCTCACCGGGTACAATACGATGCACATGGTCATCTAGATGAGTGTATGCAAGCCGTGAACATAAACACATAATAGAGCACATAGCTTAAGTCCACACTTGGACCTCGGATGCCAACTCGGGTCTTAGTCCTAAATAATCCACACCACACAATACGCCCTATACGAGAACCAAGTCTCGGCCTCACCGCTTCATCGACGATACTGAAAGGTACACTAGCTCAAGATCCCGAGGAGCTCTCCGGTCCGGGCGCCAGAATGAGCGTAAGCATGCACCGCGTGCTCTCGCAGACTATGGGGTGCCGGTCTAGTGGCAAGCCGCCCATGTCCAATCCCACGCCTAACTAAATCTCCGGATCGGTGTCACCGACATAGGGTGTGAGACTCGGACACGTGAACTATGTCACCAACCACCGCACTGAGAGGCTAAGGAACCGGCCGTGATAGGCTTGCACCGAAGCGGTCCTTGCCTAACAGTGGCAATCAAGGGCTACGGCCGAACACGCCGAGGACGCCGATCGTGCCGGGACGAGGCAATGCCAAGTCATCATCCCGACCGTTGGGGCATTTAACGACCGCCACCCTCACCCAAGATTGCGGGCCTACCGGTCGGGTTAGCTAAACCCTAACGGGGTCCGGGGACGAGAACTGTCTCGACGCCCCCGCCATGGATGCAAGATACTTTATGCATCGTGCCCGGATGATGCTACCTACCTACACTTTAACCTATCATATCAATAACATACAATCCAATACAATCCAAAACGTGCTCAACAGATACAACGAACCTAGCATGGTACTACGAAGCAAGAACAGATATGAGCATGCTAGAACGGAACAACCTAGCATGGGCTAACATGAGAGAACAACATACTAAGTCATGCTAGTCGAATTCGCAAGAGCACCTAAACTATACATGCCGATAATCACAAACAAACATACAAACAACAATCACATAGAACATCGCAGGTCCACACAACTCCTGTAGAAATCCTTACCTTGGCCGGGGCAACTACACACAAAATCCTACGCCGCGATCGATCCCGAGCTAGCTAACGAGAACCTAACAAACACAATAGAAATCACAATCATAGCCCTAAAAATATAATAAAACAAGCGAGGCTCGGCTCGGCACTCTGCACGCACGATCGACACGCGACGGGCAGCAAAGACGGCGGCGGCTGGCTGGGCGCGACGGCGCGAAGGGGCGATGGGCGGCAGACCGCACACTGGCGCTGACGGGCGACAGGAGGCGGCAGGCGCGCGCGCTGCGCGCGCGACGGCCGGGCCGGGCGCAGCGCACGGGCGCGGCAAGCGGACGAGACGAGCGCGCCGGGCGCGAGGCGCGACGCGACGCGCGCGCGCGCGCGGCGCAGCGGCGCGCGGCGCGCGCGCGCGACGCTGGCGCTGCGGGCGCGACGCGGCGCGCGCTGGCCGCTCAGCGCGCGCGCGCGAGCCGCGACGGGCCGGGCGCTTCGGGCGGCTCGTGCTCGGCAATTGCTCGCTTCTTGCTGATCTGGGCAGGCTGGGCTTGCCGCTAGGCGATCCGGGCGGCTCGGGCTTGCTTGGCAGGCGATCTGGGCATGCCGGGCGACTGCTACAAACACACACATACACAAGCTCTTCTCCTTACCTTCGCCAACAAGAACACCCAATCGAGAAGATGAAGAGGATGAAGACTTACCCGGAATGATGATGAACGATCCAAGGGAGCCGCAAGGATGAAGAATCGGCAAGGAGAGCTTGGGAGAAAGCTTGGGCGCCACAACTCTTTTGGAGAAGAAAACACAACAAACCTAATTTCTATTTCATTTAACCAAATGCACCAAACACCAAAGATCCAAGGTTAACTAAGATGTGATGCGAAAGAGCAACAAGAGCACCTAATGGCTCAATTGGCACACATCTCTACAAGCTTCCCAAGAGACCCGGTTCAAACCCCACAAGCAAGACAAATTCCTTTATTTTTACTTTTGCATCTACCCATGCTCAAACCAAACCACAAAGCCTCAAAACCTTCATAAATCCATCCAATAATTTTAGCAACCGAAAAAGATATAAACGGCCCTGACGGCCCGACCAAATTACTAAAATACCCCTAGGGCATACCTCGAAGATCGGGACGAAACTCGGGCGTTACAATATTCCCTCCTTTTTATGACTTTCGCCCCTCGAAAGTCCTTAAGATCAAAAGCAAAGACAGATATCGCAATCTCATCCGCCTTCCCGCTCACAAGCGGCCTCCTCTCGAACTCTAACTCCTCCACCGAACTTTTACCAAACGGATCTCACGATTATGCAACGCCTTCGTCTCGAGGACGAGAATACTCACAAAGCTTCCTCTCGAAGCTCAAATCCTCAATCACCGCAAAGGCTCAAAGTCCACAATGAGCAATGGGTCCGACACATACCGCCTCCCACCGATACATGAGAACACCGCACACGGTGACATTGACCGAAAAAGCTAACCAATATGCAACTCGCCAATCCTCTCGAGAATCTCAAATGGTCCAACAACAGAGACTCCACTTCTCCCGCTTACCAAAACTCAACACAACTCACAACGGCACAATCTTAAAAGCACGCATCGTCCAACCTCAAACTCTAAAACTCGACGCGGACATCGACGAAACTTTCATGCCTCGCCTGAAGCTAACCACAAACGAGCTCAACCTCTTGCACAACACCTCTGGTCAATCGCAGCAACACAGACCCAAAACAACACCGACGGCCACCAACCTTTTCTCACAAAGACTAGAGACTCGCAACACTTACCATACAATGCCTCAATGGAACCACAAGAATCGATCACGAGAATCGCTACTCAAGGCAACCTCCTAAAACTACACCGGTCTCCCCGCTAATAATCACGGAAACACCAACTCGCAACAAGCTCCGAAGGATCTCGCTCTACTCCTCCCAAAAGACCTCTGACAAAAAGGTGAAAACACTACAGAAATCGCACTCGGCTCATAAGCCTCTAAGAACACTCTCCCAATCACGGTTCGCCCACGCACCGCCTAGAACAAACCTTTGTTGCCACACCCTAATGGCAACATCTCCAACTCGAAATCGACATGCCTCAAATCCATAGAAATGGCATCTCGCACAACAACCGAGGTGCGAGCTCTAGCTACCAAGTCAATACTCCAAAAATCCGAACTCACACAACAACCTCAACTAGCCGACACTCCCACACGTAAAACTTACAATCCAACAACTTGAGTGCTACGAACTAGGAAGCTCAAACAACTACAAATCGCATAGCTATGCCAATCCACTCATCTCTAGCTCGATTCAAATCACTAGTCCGGGCAAGACAACTTGCAAACAACCAGGCCCCTGAGGGCTCCATCCACTAAACTTACCTCCGTGCAAACAACGGAACAAAGCTCGCCTCAAATATGAAACACATCTCACAAGTCCAAACGATAACACATACAAAGCTTAACCCTCAAGCTTAGGCTTAATGCACCTTCCCACCGAAACTTCATAACTAACTCCACTACCCGGTCAACACCAACTACCAAGAACAAGAATACCAACAATGGTCGGCAGAGTGCAAGCTACACTAGCCAAAGAAGGATCCCTCGATAAGTTCAGACCCTAATCCAAAATGCACAATGGTGCAACCTCAACCCACAACTGATACAAAGGAGATCTTCCACTACAAAGGTGCAACATCTTCCATGCCAACACACAAAATCTTAACCAACTAGGCCAAACACTCATAAGAGGCAGGACAACCTTTACTGCAGCCTCTAGAACACCCTCCAAGAATCCGCTTAACTGGACAGACGACTACTTCCAAGCAAAACCAACAAACTTTTCCTTCAAGCTAGCGCTTCCACCATTAACTCCAAGACCAAGGAGTAACTCGACAACTCCCCAAGGAAACGGCTCCTACAAGCAGCACAACCAACGGACAGAGAACTCCACATACTCACCGCCTTGCTCCACCGTGAGCAACAACATCTAATCTCACGGGGCACAACAAGGGTCCATCTCGATCAACCTCCAAATGCCAAACGGGGCAACTCAACATCTTGGAAACAGAAAAAACAACCAACATGGCACAAACCACTCGCCCCCCACGAGCAAAACTAAACTCTAGCAACTTCAATCCACACTTGGTCAACACCAAGCATCAACTTGCCACCACACCGAAACCACTCCGGACTTTACTCCAAATAAACACTAGCTTGCTAGTCTACCAAGACTGCTAGCAACTCCACCGAGGCTACAAACTACACGCCCAGCTAGCCAACCAAAACTCACTAGCTGGGCTCGATCGAGCCCTCGGAGAGGCTCTCCACAACCTAGGGTTCTTCGGCAACCTCGACACACACACACGCCAAGATACGATCTAACAGCATAATCGCTCAACAAACAACTCCAATTTCCAAAGATCCCAACCATGCCGGCCAACTCCAACTCCTTTGGAACCTAGAGGACCCAAACGCTACAATGCGCCATCCTCCTACTCAAAGCATCAGCCACAACATAACTTCTACCCAAGGAAGGATCCGAACAACTCTCTTAGCCATGCCGATCGTAAACCACGCGCTTAGCTACCATCGCTCTTGTTCGCCTTCCAACCAACTCCAACCAACGATCAACAAGAAGATCCGCCAACCAAGCTTAGGCCCAACTTAACAAATCTTGCCTAAGCAACAACTTGATACCACGAGCACGGTATCCTTACCACCTCAACCAAGCCTTACAACAACCACCGAGTCCCACTTCTCAAGGAACCGAGCACGAGATCTCCAAAGCAAACCCTACATGGATCTCAAACTCTCGCCAAGGAACGAACCACACAAAACACACTTGTGTGCACAACTCCCAACCTTCCTTTAGAGATCCAAGACTAACAAGCGCTTTTCCACAAAGCAACGATAACTCCCGGCAAATGATACAAACAATCCAAGGAACACCAAAAGTTCCATCTTCACACGATACTCAAGCAAAGGCAACCTTGCTCGCTAAAACATAACGACGCCAAACCGAACTTACTTTATACCAAGACTCTATCAAGTGCGCTTACACATAAGGCGTCCTACTCATCTCATAGGCATCCAACTCATCTCATAAGCATCCAACTCATCTCGAGAGCATCCAACTCATCTCACGGGCATCCAACTCATGGTTCCCTGCTGACCGAACTCGCATCTACAATGCTCACTCAACTCAGTTTAGGCACCCGGCTGTAGTGGACCGCACTACCAACCACAAAGATCTCTTGGCCTTAGCATTAGCGTGAGACTCACACGCACTAACACTTACCACCCGCCAACCCGCCGACTTACTCAACCTCCGTAAACATCGGGAAGAGGCTCCGCTCCTCTCGAGCATCCTTTCGCTTGTAGTCCATCGACTACCACCGAACTAGCCCTCACGCACGACCTAAACGGGTGCAAGCGCCATAAACAGATCCAAGGCTAAAGGAGTACGCTGAACTCCGAACGGCATAGAACCATCTCGCTATGCCTAAGCCAAACTCAAGCTCGAATCTGCACTTAGTGCCAAAGTGGCACACCAACCAATGCACCTCAAGTGCTACTACTACCAAATCCACATCCGAGGAAGTCAAACATTAAACAACAACAGGCTCGCAAGGGGCAAAGATGACCCTTCATCCGCCTCAAGCCACTAACACGGCAACTTGCCAAACAATCGGGCGATCGTGGAGACTCGCTAGACCACCTCTCACAAGGGATTTCCACCACCATCCGATGAACCAAACAAAGACAGAACGCAGCACACCTCGGCCTTTGAATGTGCAGGGCATCCCACACACGGATGCTAAACTCAAACTCGCCAACTACCTTACTACTAGCGGTGGGACTTACTAAAACATCGAGCTCTACTGTGCATCCATTTGCCAACCTCGGGCGTCTCCATCAAAGCCAACAAACTCATCCGAATAAACTCACTGATCATGCCCTCCCGAGAACCTCCGGCTACAAGAGCTACCGGGAAAAATGTCAAACAAACTCACACCGGGCTAATCGCACCGGACTCCTCACTACGCGCTACAAATCGCGCTGGGTCTCCGCTCTCGATAGCTAAAGACCGCCATCAAATCTCTCATGGCCGAGCACACTCGCTCAAGGAGTCTCACTCGAGGCGCCGCTAGCCTCTACCCCTCCTCTAGGCAACTCAACCGCCGAACCAAATCGCATGCGGGCCTAACAACCCCGGACGCGCCTCAACATCAACACGATCCGTCCAACTCCTCCGTCGGACATGCCAAGCGCCTCTCCTGCGGGTGCGATCAACATATCGCGCGATCCGCACGAAGCACCACCACCTCTCACTAGGGGAAAAGAATCGGGCCACAAATGGCCAACGGAGTCTAAGCTCGCCTCCCTCTCGAACGATGTCCTGTGGCATCCGGATCTATCTCGATACCTCAACAGTCGCTAAACAAACCGCTCAGATCGCGGAAAGTTGGCATGATGGCTCACTAAGCCCAAACCAACAACGAGTCGTAACTCGCTTCGCCTCTCCGCTCCACAACACTACACAAGGCATACACTAGATGAAAGGTATTGTAAATTCTTAACCCTTTTCTAAAATAGAAAACTTAGGCGCACTGATGACCGCCTGAGTGCCTGATCATGGGAAAGATGACCTACAACAAAAGGTCGCCTACAAAGTCTATGACTCGAGCTCGATACCAATCAGAAAGACCCGACCCAAAAGGGGCTCTAAATAGGCCTTTACCCCAATGCATACATTCAAGGGAAAGGATAATATGCAAATAAGTTTTTAGATTCCCAATTAAAACAAAACAATCAAGGTTCAATCGAGAATCAATATAGTTTGTCAAACTCGCTTCAAGGCAAATACATTTCCAAAACGTACACTCGATCGTAGATTTATTAAAACATTTGAAACATCCTCAAATTCAATAAAGCGGAATCCACAAAATCATTCAGAAAACATCCTAGGGCTCTGTGTCTTCCGCTACATGCATTCAGGGGGAAAATGAAAGACAAGAGTCATAGAAATAAAAAGTCGTAGACGACAAAGACGCTCCCATGATCATAGCTCCTCCTTCACCATCCCGCCTCGCGCCATGGTTACCCGAAGATAAGTAAGGGTGAGTAACGAATTACTCAAGAAGAATCCCGATCGGGTACAATACGATGCACATGGTCATCTAGATGAGTGTATGCAAGTCAGAACATAAACACATAATAGAGCACATAGCTTAAGTCCACACTTGACCTCGGATGCCAACTCGTGGTCTTAGTCCTAATAATCCACACCACACAATACGCCCTATACGAGAACCAAGTCTCGCCTCACTGCCTAATGACGATACGAAAGGTACACTAGCTCAAGATCCCGAGGAGCTCTCCGGCCGGCGCGCCAGAATGAGCGTAAGCATGCACCGCGTGCTCGCAGACTATGGGGGTGCCGGTCTAGTGGCAAGCCGCCCATGTCCGGGCCACCACGCCTAACTAAATCTCCGGATCGGTCACACCGACATAGGGTGTGAGACTCGACACGTGAACTATGTCACCAACCACCGCACTGAGGCTAAGGAACCGGCCGTGATAGGCTTGCACCAGATGCGGTCCTTGCCCTAACAGTGGCAATCAAGGGCTACGCCGAACACGCCGAGGACGTGCCGATCGCCGGGACGAGGCAATGCCAAGTCATCATCCCGACCGCTGGGGCATTTAACACCGCCACCTCACCCAAGATTGCGGGGCCTACCGCCGAGTTAGCTAAACCCTAACGGGGTCCAGTGGACGGAGAATCGCCTCGACGCCCCCGCCATGGATGCAAGATACTTTATGCATCAGGCCCGATGATGCTACCTACCTACACTTTAACCTATCATATCAATAACATACAATCCAATACAATCCAAAACGTGCTCAATGTGATACAACGAACCTAGCATGGTACTACGAAGCAAGAATAGATATGAGCATGCTAGAACGGAACAACCTAGCATGGGCTAACATGAGAGAACAACATACGGTCATGCTAGTCGTGAATTCAAATGAGCACCTAAACTATACATGCCGATAATCACAAACAAACATACAAACAACAATCACATAGAACATCGCAGGTCCACACAACTCCTGTAAGAAATCCTTACCTTGGCCGGGGCAACTACACACAAAATCCTACGCCGCGATCGATCCCGAGCTAGCTAACGAACCTAACAAACACAATAGAAATCACAATCATAGCCCTAAAAATATAATAAAACAAGCGTGCTCGGCTCGGCACTCACACGGCACGATCGACACGCTGACGGGCAGCAAAGACGGCGGGGCCTGCTTGCTGGCGCCGACGGCGCAGGGGGCTGATGGCGGCAGGACCGCACACCGGCGCCGACGGGCGATGTGGAGGCGGCAGGGCTGCGCGCGCTACAAGCCGACGGCCGGGCTGGGCGCAGCGCGCACGGGCGCGCGGGCAAGCGGACGAGACGAGCGCGCCGGGCGCGGCGGCGCGACGCGATGCGCGCGCACGGCGCAGCGGCGAGAGCGGGCGCGCTGGCCGCTGCAGCAGCGCGCGCGCGACAGCCGCGACGGGCCGGCGCGGTCCGGGCGGCTCGTGCTCGCTGCCAGGCGACCGGGCAGCCTGGCTTGCCGCTAGGCGATCCGGGCGGCTCGGGCTTGCCGGGCTGGCAGATCCGGGCATGCCGGGCACCGCTACAAACACACACACACACAAGCTCTTCTCCTTACCTTCGCCAACAAGAACACCCAATCGAGAAGATGAAGAGGATGAAGACTTACCCGGAATGATGATGAACGATCCAAGGAGCCGCAAGGATGAAGAATCGGCAAGGAGAGCTTGGGAGAAAGCTTGGGCGCCACACCTCTTTTTGGAGAAGAAAACACAACAAACCTAATTTCTATTTCATTTAACCAAATGCACCAAACACCAAAGATCCAAGGTTAACTAAGATGTGATGCAAAGAGCAACAAGAGCACCTAATGGCTCAATTGGCACACATCTCTACAAGCTTCCCAAGAGACCCGGTTCAAACCCCTACTGCAAAGACAAATTCCTTTATTTTTACTTTTGCATCTACCCATGCTCAAACCAAACCACAAAGCCTAAAAACCTTCATAAATCCATCCAATAATTTTAGCAACCGAAAGATATAAACGGCCCCGACGGCCCGACCAAATTACTAAAATACCCCTAGGGCATACCTGAAGATCGACGAAAACTCCGGGCTGCTATAAGGCACAATCAAGAAAGCATCGCAGGGTCCATACAACCACTCGTAAGAAATCCTTACCGAAACGAGCGTAAATAACTTTCACAATCAAATAATGACCTTTGAGTTTTAAAGCGAAACCGAGCAACCTAAGCATTTTAGTAAAAACAACCTAATTATATAAACAACAACCAACACCTTAGTGCCCAAAGGAGAAAAGACTCGGGAATTACCGAATCGAGAAGACACAAGGTCACGCCCAACCCGCACGGCAGGCAGCCGTCCGCCGCCAGCGACAAGCAGTGGCGCTACCGCAGCAGCGCAAAAACACGCTGGCCGGGGCGCGCGGCGACGCCGGGTTCGCGAGGACAAAGACGCGGCGACGCACGCGTCGGGCGATTGGTGCGGAACGTCCGCGCGCGCGCTCGGGCGCTCGTGCGGAACGGCATGACAACGCGGCCTGGGCGCACTGGCCGGGCGATGAAACGCGCTCGGGCGCACTGGCCGGGCGATGCAACGCCTCGGGCGCACTCGTAAAGACCCGACCAAAAAGGGTTTCTAAATAGGCCTTTACCCCAATGCATGCATTCAAAGTAAAGGACAATATGCAAATAGTTTTCGATTCCCAATTAAAACGAAACAATCAAGGTTCAATCGTAAATAAAGATAGTTTGTTTAAACTCGCCCCTCGTCTCCAAGCACTGCTTTCAAGGCAAATACATTTCCAAAACGTACACTCGATCAGAGATTTATTAAAACATTTGAAACATCCTCAAATTCAATAAAGCGGAATCCACAAAAACATTCAGAAAAACATCCTAGGGCTCCGTGTCTCGCCACATTCATTCAGGGAAAATGAAAGACAAGAGTCATAGAAATAAAAAGTCGAGAGACGCACAAAGAAGTTCCCATGATCATAACTCCTCCTTCACCATCCCGCCTCGCGCCATGGTTACCCGGAAGATAAGTAAGGGTGAGTAACGAATTACTCAAGAAGAATCCCCGATCGGTACAATACGATGCACATGGTCATCTAGATGAGTGTATGCAAGCTATGAACATAAACACATAATAGAGCATATAGCTTAAGTCCACACTTGGACCTCGGATGCCAACTCAGTGGTCTTGGTCCTAATAATCCACACCACACAATACGCCAGAAGAACCCGACCCTAAATACGGTCCTAAACCTAGGTTCTCACCAAAGATGCAAGTTAAATATTTCATCAAGCTGTTTAGTGCTCATATTTAAAACCTTTAAAAACTTTTAGAACGGGGAATGCTTAAAACATAATCAATGGCTTTGTTTAAGAAAACCAACGGCAAAACAAGCTCGCCAAGATATATATAAAACATTCAAAATAGGCTTCAAACAACTTTTAATAATGTTTCTAGGACTCTGCCCATCTACATGCCAACAAATATGCAAACAATAAAGACAGAGTGCCGGCTGCCCCCATGATCAATCACCTCCGCTAGCCGTCCCTGTTGTCTCAAGTTACCCGTGGAAAGCCACAGAATAAGGGTGAGTATAAACATACTCAAGAAGAATCTCGACCGGTACAATACGATACTTCAATCATCTAGCACCCTAGTATACATGTAAACAAGCTACTAACATGCATCATAGCTCAACGAGCTTACAAGGCAGAACTGAATCCTCTAAGTCTCTTTCTTCCGCCTAATGATTGGCTCTCATAACCAATCCCGACATCTCCGAGGGTCTTTCTCCTCGCCAATTGATCACCAAAAACCGATCCCAAAGATGTCCGACACCCTCGAGGGTCTTTCTCCTCGACCATATGATCACTCAAAAGCCAATCCCAATGGGTGTCCTCAAGGGCCTCTTACCCTCGCTTATAACTGACTATCGGAGAGTACCCAAGTCCGCTCTAAACAGAAGGAACCGTGTACTCACGAACATTAGCCCGGGAGCTCCCGAACCGGCGATTAAAGCGTGCAGGCGCGCAAGACACCGCATGCTCTTCTCGCAACCGGCGAAATGCGGGGGCCTAAGGGCAAACTACGCGCCAGTGCACGCATGCCTAAGACTCTCGAAACGGTGTCACCGAACACGAGAGTGCGAGGCCCTCAAGACTCATCTCAGCAAACTGCACTCACCGACTGGAAGCTAAGAACCCGCCAAGGCAGCTTGCACCGCTGGCGTGGTTCCGCCTAGCAGCTACAACCAGGCTTAGCGCCGATGTGGTAGCTAAATCCACATCGGCCGCCGGGGAAGCAATGTACGTTATGCTTCGCTTACTCCCCGACCGGGGGGGACAAGGTACGCGCTATGTCCGCTCTCACCTCTAGATGATGACAAAATTTCTAACACACTAGCTAGAGTATAGAGTAAACGATTCTCGCTAAACATACATAATCATCATCAATCATACATAACCTAGCATGATACTACGAACTTAAAGCAGAATCTCAAGCATGCCGAAGAACAATCCTAGCATGGCACTAACATGTACAAACAAGCAAACATGCTAGCAGAATGCAATCACAAGTCATTCCTATCCACTAATCATGTCCATAAAAGTAAACATGCATATAAGGCACATTCAAGAAAGCATCGCAGGTCCACACAACCACTGTAGAAGGAATCCTTACCGAAAACGAGCGTAAATAACCTTCACACTCTAATAATGACCTCGAGCTTTAAAGCTAAACCGAGCAACCTAAGCATTTTAATAAAAACAACCTAATTAAATAAACAACGCCAATGTACTTAGGGCCCAAAGGAAAAAGTCTCGGAATTACCGATCGAGAAGACACAAGGCCACGCCCCAACCCGCACGGCAAGGCAGCCGTCCGTCCGCCGCCAGGATACAGCAGGGTGCGCTGGGCCCGGGCGCTGCATCGGGCGCTGGCGCTGGCGCTGGCGCTGCATCGGGCGCTGGCGCCGCTGGCGCGACGGGCGCCGCTGGGCGTGCCGGGCGCGGGCAGGGGAAGGGCGCTGGCGCTGGTTGCGCGCGCGTTCGCGACAGGAGCAGCGCGCTGGCGGGCGACGCGACGAAGCGGCACGGGCACGCAGACGCGATGGGCGGTGACGCACGCAGACGCGGATGGTGCTGGCGCGCGCGCGCGGCAGGCGACGCGGCGAGAGGCAGGGCGACGACAGGCGCGCGCGCGCGCGCGCGCTCTCGGGCGGTTCGTGCGGAACGGCGCGACGCGCTCTGGCTGGCGAGGCGGCCATGGCCGGGCACGCTGGGCATGGCTGCGCCGCGCTCGCGCGTGGCGGCGGGCCGGGCGCGACTCGTGCGCTGGCTGACGGCCGGCGCTCGTGCGCTGGCTCGGCAAACTGGCCGCTCGTGCGCTCGGGCCGAGCAGGCGAGCGGGGTGCGGCTAGGGCGCTAGGGTTTCTGGGTGAGGTCTGGCTAGAGAGAGAGTGAGAGAGAGAGAGAGATTTTCCCAAAACAAGGGGAATAGGATTTTCTTTCCTTTTCCTAATTTAAATGGGTCTAAAATCCCTTCCAAGGCTTTCTCATGGGTCCTGCTAAAGAAATTCTTTTCTTTTTTTTAACTAAACCTTCTTTTCTAAAAACTCCAATTTCACCATTAGGGCAAGGGTTCAAATCCCAATGGGACCAATTAAATTCCAATTAATTTTGCTATCAACCTAATGTCTCCGAACTTCTAATCAACTAACCTAAACTCCTTGGGTCTTGCAACCAACATTAATCAAGTCTCAACGGCGCCAAATGACCTCAAGCCCCGAAAATCCTCAACCTCCGACCGGGAGCAAAATACCAAAATACCCTTAAAGGTTAAAATAAATTTCTAACGCCCATCCGAACATCCGAATAATGACCCAAATCACCTGGTACCCAAATAGAAAATCGGGCCAAGTTATAATACTCCTCCTTTTAAGACTTTCGCCCTCGAAAGTCCTAAGACGAAAAACAACTCTAGAAAACTCCACCGGTTCTTAACCAACCAAGCTCCCAAAAAGACAACACAAATCCTTCTTTTGAAACCGAACCTCTTGGGTTCCTAATGCTCCAAGCCCAACAGACACCGAGTCCGCTACTTAACTATCTCAACCAAAATCAACTAACACCGAGCTTTCAAGAAAACATGCGATAACTAGTCTGGTGAGCCACATCCTCCGACTCGCACTAACTCTCAAACGGTCTTACGACTTAGGGCTCACTTATCCATGCTAAACCAACTTGGAACGCCTCTCACGGCTACTCTCAAAGAAACTCGTGAACGGGTCACAAGCCCTAAAACTCAACGCCACGCCCCGGCAGAATATCTCTCGAATGCTCATAGTCATATCAAACAAATTTCGACCCTTCACCATGCCGACTAAAACAACCGAACCTCCCGCTTTAAGAAACTAAACGGCCTACTCATACTTCGCAAGTGACTCGCGAACCCTACCGTAAGAACCCAACCGCTGCCTACAATCTTTAACGAAATCCAATTCGAACCACCAACCGTGATCGATCCCTAGGCAACCTTCTCCAACTAGCATGCACTCACAACACTAAAGCAACCATCTTACGAGAAATCAAGCACCAAAGCCAAGGGCACTTTTCTCTCGTTCACCAAACGGCTACCACCACACACACTAGCCGATACTTCACTTTCCGCCACCCCGAATGATGGTGGTCCAAGAACAGCTTCACTCACCAAAACTAATAAGCCGAGCCCTTCATCGGCCGACAACAAACTTTCCAATGCAATCCGATCAGCCATCGCCTAGGTGAACATCGCCAGATAGGAAAACAAACAACATTCCTCTCACTAAAACCTCGAGCAACAAGGAATAAAACATTACGTGGCTACTAGCAACACGATAGCCGGAGGATCGAAACTCAAGGGCTTTACCACCCAATGCCACGCACCTCCGTACAACTCACTCAACCGTGGCTCACCAAAATGCCAACCGCGAATGTACAACGACTAAAGGCAAAGCCCGAGAAAGGCTTGCTCGCAAAAACACAACCTGCTTTATAACGAGCAAAGCTCGCCTCCAAGCCGCCATTCAACTCTTAAGCCCATCCGCCGCTTCCAAGGACTTCTTGCTTATAGCTTAGACCTAACTCTTCTTCCAATCCAGAAACTCCACCCACGAAACATCGCGAGGAATAAGGATAGCAACGACCACAAGCTTGCGGATCCCGAACAACGCGAGCCTGGCAAGACTACCTCAAAAGTTAAAACTCGAGGCCGCATCCACTCGCGCAACTCAATTACCAAGGAACTAAGGGGTTCCACAAACTCCAAAGATCCAACAACCTTCCGCCAACAACTCAAGCCTTTGAACTGGCCGCTATCGCCGCGGAACAAACACTTTTCGCTTGCTATCAAACAGACGCAGGACACTCGCTAGGTCGACCACCGCGCTTACTCGATCAACTACACAACTCAGAGCTGTCGACTTTCCTTTACAGAACGATTTCCTAGCAAGCGGACTCCGGCGGACAAATGAATTTCACACACGCCATTGCTCTTGCGCGAAACTCAACCGTAGCAACCACCCACTAAGCACTAGCGGTACTTACTCAACCGCCGAGGGGAGGCCAACTCCCAAAACTACCCGACTAGGAACAAGTCCTCGTGGCAACGCCGCTTGCTCGAACCGAGCTAGCTCACAAAAAACAACATGGGGACCAAACCTTGGTCAACACCAAGCACCACCTCGCTAAGAATTTCCAAAATCAACGTGGGGTTACTAAGAATGTACTTCTAGCTTGTTAACCGACAACAAGCATCCAAAGAACTCAACCGAGGAACACCGCCTGGTCTGACTGAGCTCGTGAGGCTCTCCACAACTCGGGTTCTCTCCGACGCTTCTCCGACTCACACCGCTGCCAAACGGTCTAACTCGATAATCGCTACACGAGCACGCCTCCCTACAAAGATCTCAACCGTGGCCGCCAAAAGCTCTTCCTTGCTACATCTCAGAGCAAGCACGCGATGCTCCACACAATCTCTACCTAACAACCCGGCACGGCACGGTAGCCTCTCAACCAAGGCTAGGGCACTTGCCAAGAACTAAAGTCCTAACTCCTCGTAATCGAGCACCGGTTTCACAACCCAAACCTCTCGTGGTTCTTGAAAAATACACCACTAACGAGCTACACAAAAGTACATTGGCGTGTATGTACCCAACTTGGTTCCTTAAGATCCAAACCAACAAGTACTCTTACACAAGGCACCTTCTTCCTCCCAATAGAGCCACAACTAGCAAAGGAACAACAAGAGTTCGCACTCACTCTGGGTCAACTCACCACTAAAAGCTACATTGGTCAACTCACTCTTACAAGAGCATAACTACACCAACTGACATACCACATACCAATGTGCCCACTAAATGCTCCACTCAACCATCCAACTCCCGGCTCTAACACTGGTCAACCACGCATCATCGATGCCAACCCTACTCATAATAGGGTAACTCCAAGGGTAATGGAATCACACTACCATTCAACCGCTCACAAGCCCACAACATAGGCGCGAGATCTCGACGCGCTAGCCCTTAACAACCAACAAAGATCCTTTGTACCCAACTCCCTGACCGCGAAAAGCTCCTACTTTCCTCAAACAACCTCACACTTGTAGTTCTCTCACTACCACCGAGCTAGATCTCTTAAGCAATCCAAACAGATGCAACTTCGTAAAAATGGGTACAAGGCTAGTGGGGATGCTAAACTTCTCAAGGTCCTCGAACCACGTCGCACAAAAGTGCCAACCGCCCCGACCTAGGCCTCCTCTCAAAGCTTGGTGCCAACAGCACTTCTTCCTCTACAACACAAACATCCCTTTACGGGCTTTAAGCCACTCGAGGGTAGGGAAGGTCACACCTGTGGCAGGCAATGGCACTCAACACAAGAGTCTCAACAATCGAGTAGACTACTCTCCCGACATCACGCCCAATGCATGCCAAGGCCCACTCCCGCATCCCACTCGATGCTCAACGAATACTCAAAGCAACCTCTGGTGGCAAAGACCTAGCTCCACACTGAACATGCTAATGTAAGGTGCTTCTCTCTAATAGCCACCGAAACCACTGACGGATTAAGTCGTGATAAGCAACCTCCACACTACCCCCGCTACGAGGGTACTAAAAGAACCGGCCGCAAAACGACTACAAAGCTTGCAGGAGGACAAGATGTCTCTACATCTTCCTCAAAAGCTACTAACTTGGCAAATTTGCCAATCGACCGTGGTCGGTGGAGACTCACCGTCCGCCTCTCACAGGACTTCCACCACCACACTACCGCATCAAGCAACACCGTAACGGCACGCCACAACCTCGTAACATTAGGTCGCCGGCCTCTCAACACCGTGTCATCCCAACACTTGGATGATAAACTCGATCCTCGCCAACCACCTTGCTACTAGCAAGAGTAGGGTCTCAAAACATCCACTTTTACAAAGCTTCCACTTGCCGAACTCGCGGCTCGATCAACGCTAACTATCTTATCAAAGATAAACTCGCCGATCAAGCCCTCCCGAACCTCCGGCTACCGGAACTACAAGGAGGGGTGTCTCCTAAATAAATCTCTACCACCGGGCTATCTATGCCCAAGACTCTCACTACGCGCTACAAATCGCGCCCGGTCTCCGCCTCTCAGCTAAAAGACTCGCCATCAACTCCTCATGGTCGAGCACACTCGCCAAGGAGTCTCACTCTAAGGCGTGCTAGCCTCTACCCCTCCTCTAGGAACCTCAATCGCCAGTGGCCAACTCGCCAACGGATAAACAACCGACGCGCCTCAACATCCATACAAACGGCCCAACTCCTCGCCGACATGCCAAGCGCCCCGCTTCTCGTGAGTGCGATCCACGCACTAGCGACCGCACGAGCACCTCCACCTCTCACTAGGGGAGAACCACAATCGGGCCACAAATGGCCTACGGAGTCTAAGGTCTACTCTCTCCGGGTGCGATCGACACACCGGCGATCCGCACAAAGCATAAAACCTAGCCCACGCTGGGCTCTCACCGCCAAACAAGGGTAACACATGTATACTAGATGCAGATTGTAAAATAAAACCCTTAGCTTAATGAACTCGCATAAACCCGACGGCCATGAGTACCGATGATCATGGGGGCAACAACCCGCAGCAGCAAAGTTAGTCTACTGCACCTATGACTCGCGGCTCGATACCAATCAGTAAGAACCCGACCCTAAATACGGTCCTAAACCTAGGTTCTCACTCAAAGATGCAAGTTAAATATTTCATCAAGCTGTTTAGTGCTCATATTTAAAACCTTTAAAAACTTTTAGAACGGGAATGCTTAAAACATAATCAACAGCTTTGTTTAAGAAAACCAACGGCGTAAAACAAGCTCTCGCCAAGATATATATAAAACATTCAAAATAGCTTCAAACAACTTTAATAATGTTTCTAGGACTCTCGCCCATCTACATGCCGAACAAATATGCAAACAATAAAGACAGAGTGCCACGCTGCTCCCATGATCAATCGCCTCCTCCGCTTAGCCCCCTGTTGTCTCAAGTTACCCGTGGAAAGCCACAGAATAAGGGTGAGTATAAACATACTCAAGAAGAATCTCGACCGGGTACAATACGATACTTCAATCATCTAGCACCCTAGTATACATGTAAACAAAGCACTAACATGCATCATAGCTCAAATGAGCTTACAAGGCGTAACTGAATCCTCTAAGTCTCTTTCTTCCGCCTAATGATTGGCTCTCATAACCAATCCCGACATCTCCGAGGGTCTTTCTCCTCGCCAATTGATCACCAAAAACCGATCCCAAAGATGTCCGACACCCTCGAGGGTCTTTCTCCCTCGACCATATGATCACCTCAAAAGCCAATCCCAATGGGTGTCCTCAAGGGCCTCTTACCCTCGCTTATAACTGACTATCGAGAGTACCCAAGTCCGCTCTAAACAGAAGGAACCGTGTACTCACGAACATTAGCCCGGGAGCTTCTCCGAACCGGCGATTAAAGCGCAGGCGCACACACCGCATGCTCTTCTCGCAACCGGGCGAAATGCGGGGCCTAAGGGCAAACCACGCGGGCCGTGCACGCATGCCTAAGACTCCTAAACGGTGTCACCAACACGTGAGTGCGAGGCCCCCGCACTCATCTGCAGGCAAACGCACCACCGACTGGCTAAGAACCGCCAAGGCAGCTTGCACCGCTGGCGTGGTTCCGCTCTAGCAGCTACAACCAGGCTTATGCCGATGTGGTAGCTAAATCCACATCGGCCGCCGGGGAAGCAATGTACGCTATGCTTCGCTTACTCCCGACCGGTGGGGACAAGGTACGCTATGTCCGCTCTCACCTCTAGATGATGACAAATTTCTAACACACTAGCTAGAGTATAGAGTAAACGATTCTCGCTAAACATACATAATCATCATCAATCATACATAACCTAGCATGATACTACGAACTTAAAGCAGAATCTCAAGCATGCCGAAGAACAATCCTAGCATGGCACTAACATGTACAAACAAGCAAACATGCTAGCAGAATGCAATCACAAGTCAGCCCCATCCACTAATCATGTCCATAAAAGTAAACATGCATATAAGGCACATTCAAGAAAGCATCGCAGGTCCACACAACCACTGTAAGGAATCCTTACCGAAACGAGCAGTAAATAACCTTCACACTCTAATAATGACCTCGAGCTTTAAAGCTAAACCGAGCAACCTAAGCATTTTAATAAAAACAACCTAATTAAATAAACAATGCCAATGTACCTTAGGGCCCAAAGGAAAAGTCTCGAATTACCGATCGAGAAGACACAAGGCCACGCCCCAACCCGCACGGCAAGGCAGCCGTCCGCCGCCAGCGACAAGCAGTGGTGCGCTGGGCCCGGCGCTGCATCGGGCGCTGGCGCTGGCGCCGGCGCTGCATCGGGCGCTGGGCGCCGCTGGCGCGACGGCGCTGGCTGGCGTGGCCGGGCGCGGCAGGGAAGGGCGCTGGCGCTGGTTGCGCGCGCGGTTCGCGACAGGGAGCAGCGCGCGCTGGCGGCGGACGCGACGAAGCGGTGACGCACGCAGACGCGATGGGCGGTACGGCACGCAGACGCGATGGTGCGGCGCGCGCGCGCGGCAGGGCGACGCGGCGGAGAGGAGGTGGGCGACGCGCGGCGGCGCGGCGCGCGCGCGCTCGGGCGGTTCGTGCGGAACGGCGCGACGCGCTCTGGCTGGGCGAGGCAAAGCGCGGCCGGGCACGCTCGGGCATGGGCTGCCGCGCCGGCGGCGCGTGGCTGGCGGCCGGGCGCGACCGTGCGCGCCTGGCCGACGGCCTGGCCGCTCGTGCGCTGGGCTGCAGTGGCACTGGCCGCTCGTGCGCTCGGGCCGAGCAGGCCGAAGCGGGGTGCGCTAGGGCGCTAGGGTTTCTGGTGAGGCTTGGCAGAGAGAGAGAGAGAGAGAGAGAGAGATTTTCCCAAAACAAGGGGAATAGGATTTTCTTTCCTTTTCCTAATTTAAATGGGTCTAAAATCCCTTCCAAGGCTTTCTCATGTCCCCACTAAAGAAATTCTTTTCTTTTAACTAAACCTTCTTTTCTAAAAACTCCACTTTCACCATTAGGCAAGGGTTCAAATCCCAATGGGACCAATTAAATTCCAATTAATTTTGCTATCAACCTAATGTCTCCGAACTTCTAATCAACTAACCTAAACTCCTTGGGTCTTGCAACCAACATTAATCAAGTCTCAACGGCGGCCGAAATGACCTCAAGCCCCAAAATCCTCAACCTCCGACCGGGAGCAAAATACCAAAATACCCTTAAAGGTTAAAATAAATTCTACGCCCATCCGAACATCCGAATAATGACCCAAATCACCGGGTACCCGGAAATAGAAAATCGGGCCGCTATAACGCCTCTATACGAGAACCAAGTCTCGCCCACCGCTTCATCGCCGATACGAAAAGGTACACTAGCTCAAGATCCCGAGGAGCTCTCCTCCGGCCGGGCGCCAGAATGAGCGTAAGCATGCACCGCGTGCATCGCAGACTCATGGGGGTGCCGGTCTAGTGGCAAGTCGCCCATGTCCAAATACCACGCCTAACTAAATTCTCCGATCGGTGTCACCGACATAGGGGTGTGAGACTCGACACGCGAACTATGTCACCAAACACCGCACTCGAGGCTAAGGAACCGGCCGTGATAGGCTTACACCAGAAGCGGTCCTTGCCCTCTAACAGTGGCAATCAAGGGCTACGCCGAACACGCCGAGGACGCGCCGATCGCTCGGGACGAGGCAATGCCAAGTCATCATCCCGACCGCTGGGGCATTTAACACCGCCACCTCACCCAAGATTGCGTGGCCTACCGGCCGTTAGCTAAAACCCTAACGGGTCCAGTGGACGAGAATCGCTCTCGATGTCCCCGCCATGGATGCAAGATACTTTATGCATCAAAGCCCTGATGATGCTACCTACCTACACTTTAACCTATCATATCAATAACATACAATCCAATACAATCCAAAACGTGCTCAACAGATACAACGAACCTAGCATGGTACTACGGCAAGAATAGATATGAGCATGCTAGAACGGAACAACCTAGCATGGGCTAACATGAGAGAACAACATACGGTCATGCTAGTCGTGAATTCGTAATGCAGCACCTAAACTATACATGCCGATAATCACAAACAAACATACAAACAACAATCACATAGAACATCGCAGGTCCACACAACTCCTGTAAGAAATCTCTACCTTGGCCGGGGCAACTACACACAAAATCCTACGCCGCGATCGATCCCGAGCTAGCTAACGAAACCTAACAAACACAATAGAAATCACAATCATAGCCCTAAAAATATAATAAAACAAGCAGTGCTCGGCGGCACTTTACACGGCACGACGATCGACACGCTGGACGGGCAGCAAAGACGGCGGTCCGCCGGGCGCTGACGGGCGCAGGCGGGGGATCGATGGGCGGCAGGACCGCACACCGGCGCTGACGGGCGGCGAGAGGCGGCAGGCGCGCGCGCGCGCGGACGGCCGGGCCGGGCGCAGCGCACGGGGCGCGGCAAGCGACGAGACGAGCGCGCTGGCGCGAGGCGCGACGCGACGCTGGACGCGCGCGCGCAGCGAGGAGCGGCGCGCGCGGGCGCGACGCGGCGCGCTGCCGCCAAAGAAAGCGCGACGGCTACGACGGCCGGGCGGTCCGGGCGGCTCGTGCTCGCGCCGCGCGATTCGGGCAGCCGGGCTTGCCGCTAGGCGATCCGGGCGCTCGGGCTTGCCGGGGCAGATTCGCATGCTGGCACCGCTACAAACACACACACACACAAGCTCTTCTCCTTACCTTCGCCAACAAGAACACCCAATCGAGAAGATGAAGAGGATGAAGACTTACCCGAGTGATGATGAACGATCCAAGGAGCCGCAAGGATGAAGAATCTGCAAGGAGAGCTTGGGAGAAAGCTTGGGCGCCACAACTCTTTGGAGAAGAAAACACAACAAACCTAATTTCTATTTCATTTAACCAAATGCACCAAACACCAAAGATCCAAGGTTAACTAAGATGTGATGCGTATGAGCAACAAGAGCACCTAATGGCTCAATTGGCACACATCTCTACAAGCTTCCTGTGAGACCCTGGTTCAAACCCCTACTGCAAAGACAAATTCCTTTATTTTTACTTTTGCATCTACCCATGCTCAAACCAAACCACAAAGCCTCAAAACCTTCATAAATCCATCCAATAATTTTAGCAATCGAAAGATATAAACGCCCTCGACGGCCCACTTAAATTACTAAAATACCCCTAGGGCATACCTCGAAGATCGACGAAAAACTCGGGCTGCTATAATATTCCTCTTTTTATGACTTTCGCCCTCGAAAGTCCTTAAGATCAAACAAAGACAGATACCGCAATCTCATCCTGCCTTCCCGCCACAAGCGCCTCTCCTCTCAACTCTAACTCTCCACCGAACTTTTACCAAACGGATCTCACGATTATGCAACGCCTTCGCCTCAAGGACTGCATTACTCACAGCTTCCTCTCAAGCTCAAATCCTCAATCACCGCAAAGGCTCAAAGTCCACAATGAGCAATGGGTCCGACACATACCGCCTCCCACCGATACATGAGAACACCGCACACCTACCGACATTGACCGGTGTTAACCAATATGCAACTCGCCAATCCTCTCGAGAATCTCAAATGGTCCAACAACAGAGACTCCACTTCTCCCGCTACCAAAACTCAACACAACTCACAACGCACAATCTTAAAAGCACGCACCGCCCAACCTCAAACTTCTAAAACTCGACGCGACATCGGGCGTAATTTTTCTCGCCGCCCGAGCTAACAACACTAGCTCTAAAGTCCCGCACATCACCTCCGGTCAAATGCAAAGAACTCAGACCCAAAACAAAATTGACGGCCACCAACCTTTTCTCACAAAGACTAGAGACTCGCAACACTTACCATACAATGCCTCAATGGAACCACAAGAATCGATCACGAGAATCGCTACTCAAGGCAACCTCCTAAAACTACATTGGTCTTCCGCGCTAATCACTTAAAACACCAACTCGCAAATAAGCCCGAAGGATCTCGCCTACTCTCCCAAAAGACCATTGACAAAAAGGGTGAAAACACTACAGAAATCGCACTCGCCCATAAGCCTCTAAGAACACTTCTCTTGAATCACTTGCCGCCCACGCACCGCCTAGAATAAACCTTTGTTGCCACACCTTAATGGCAACATCTCCAACCCGAAATCGACATGCCTCTACTCCATAGAAATGGCATCCGCACACTAACCGAGGTGCGAGCTCTAGCCATCAAGTCAATACTCCAAAAATCCGAACTCACACAACAACCTCAACTAGCCGACACCCCCACACTAAAACTTACAATCCAACAACTTGAGTGCTACGAACTAGGAAGCTCAAACAACTACAACCGCATAGCTATGCCAATCCACTCATCTCTAGCTCGACTCAAATCACTAGCCGGGCAAGACAACTTGCAAACAACCAAACCCCAGAGGGCTCCATCCACTAAACTTACCTCCGCAAACAACTAACAAAGCTCACCTCAAATATGAAACACATCTCACAAGTCCAAACGATAACACATACAGCTTAACCTCAAGCTTAGGCTTAATGCACCTTCCCACCGAAACTTCATAACTGAACTCCACTACCCGGTCAACACCAACTACCAAGAACAAGAATACTAACAATGGTCGGGCAGAGTGCAAGCTACACTAGCCAAAGCCAGGATCCCTCGATAAGTCCGCACTCTAATCCACCACAATGGTGCAACCTCAACCAACAATCGATACAAAGGAGATCTTCCACTACAAAGGTGCAACATCTTCCATGCCAACACACAAAATCTTAACCAACTAGGCTAAACACTCATAAGAGGCAGACAACCTTTATCGCAGCCTCTCTAGAACACCCTCCAAGAATCCGCTTAATCGACAAACGACTACTTCCAAGCAAACAACAAACTTTTCCTTCAAGCTAGCGCCCACCATTAACTCCAAGACCAAGGGAGTAACTCCGACAACTCCCCAAGGAAACGGCCCTACAAGGCATAACCAACTGACAGAGAACTCCACATACGCCACCGCCTTGCTCCACCAGAGCAACAACATCTAATCTCACTGGCACAACAAGGGTCCATCTCGATTGAACCTCCAAATGCCAAACGGCAACTCAACATCTTGGAAACAGAAAAAACAACCAACATGGCACAAACCACTCGCCTCTACGAGCAAAACTAAACTCTAGCAACTTCAATCCACACTTGGTCAACACCAAGCATCAACTTGCCACCACACCAAAACCACTCCGACTTTACTCCAAATAAACACTAGCTTGCTAGTCTACCAAGATCATAGCAACTCCACCGAGGTTACAACCACACGCCCAAATGCTAGCCAACCAAAACTCACTAGCCGGCCTCGACTGAGCTCGAGAGGCTCTCCACAACCTAGGTTCTTCGGCAACCTCGACACACACACCGCCAAGATACGATCTAATGCATAACCGCTCAACAAACAACTCCACTTTCAAAGATCCCAACCATGTCCGCCAACTCCAACTCCTTGGGAACCTAGAGGACCCAAACGCTACACACGCGCCATCCTCCTACTCAAAGCATCAGCCACAACATAACTTCTACCCAAGGAAGGATCCGAACAACTCTCTTAGCCATGCCGATCGTAAACCACGCGCTTAGCTACCATCGCTTTTGTTCGCCCAATCGAACTCCAACCAACGATCAACAAGAAGATCCGCCAACCAAGCTTAGGCCCAACTTAACAAATCTTGCCTAAGCAACAACTTGATACCACGAGCACCGATCCTTACCACCTCAACCCAAGCCTTACAACAACCACCGAGTCCAACTTCTCAAGGAACCGAGCACGAGATCTCCAAAGCAAACCCTACATGGATCTCAACTCTCGCCACTTTAACGAACCACACAAAACACACTTGTGTGCACAACTCCCAACCTTCCTTTAGAGATCCAAGACTAACAAGCGCTTTTCCACAAAGCAACGATAACTCCCGGCAAATGATACAAACAATCCAAGGAACACCAAAAGTCCCATCTCCACACGATACTGCCGAGGCAGGCAACCTTGCTCTACCAAAGCATAATCATGCCAAACCAAACTTACTTTATACCAAGCTCTCTACCAAGGGTGCTTACCCCAAGGCATCCAAAACCTCTCGCAGGCATCACCATCTCGCCTCAAAGCATCCAACTCATGGTCCTCACCGACCAAACTCGCATCTACAATGCTCAACTCTCCTCGATTTAGGCACTGGCTGTAGTTGACCGCACTACCAACCACAAGGAAAATCTCTTGGCCTTAACACTAGCGCGAGACTCACGCGCACCAACATTTACCAACCGCAACCTCACGACTTACTCAACCTCCGTAAACATCGGAAGAGGCTCCGCCTCTCTCGAGCATCCTTTCGCTTGTAGTCCATCGACTACCACCGAACCAGCTCTCCGCACGACTCTAAACGGTGCAACCGCCATAAACAGATCCAAGGCTAAAGGAGTACGCTGAACTCCGAACTAAGCATAGAACCATCCGCTATGCCTAAGCCAAACTCAAGCTCAACTGCATTTAGTGCCAAAGTGGCACACCAACCAATGCACCTCAAGTGCTACTACTACCAAATCCACATCCGAGGAAGTCAATGCATAAACAACAACAACAGCTCGCAAGGGGGCAAAGATGACCCTTCATCACCCTCAAGCCACTAACAACACTGCAACTTGCCAAACAATCCAAGCGATCGTGGAGACTCACTAGACCACCTCTCACGAGGGATTTCCACCACCATCCGATGAACCAAATAAAGACAGAACGCACACACCTCTACTTTTGAATGCCAGGCATCCCACACACCTGATGCTAAACTCAAACTCGCTAACTACTTTATCACTAGCAGTGAGGACTTACTAAAACATCGAGCTCTACAGCATCCATTTGCCAACCCGGGCGCTCCATCAAAGCCAACAAACTCATCCGAATAAACTCGCGATCATGCCCTCCCGAGAACTCCGGCTACAAGAGCTACTGGGAAAATGCTGAAACAAACTCACACCGAGCTAACTCGTGTTCTGGACTCTCACTACGCGCTACAAATCGCGCTGGGTCTCCGCTCGAGATAGCTAAAGACTCGCCATCAAATCTCTCATGGTCGAGCACACTCGCCAAGGAGTTCACTGAGGCGCCGCTAGCCTCTACCCTCCTCTAGGCAACTCAATCGCCAAGCAACCGCATGCGGCCTCAATAACCGGGCGCGCCTCAACATCAACACGACCGCCCAACTCCTGGCCGGACATGCCAAGCGCCTCGCTTCCTCCGGTGCGATCAACATACCGCGATTCCGCACGGGCACCACCACCTCTCACTAGGGGAAAAGCAAAGAATCGGGCCACAAATGGCCAACGGAGTCTAAGCTCGCCTCCTCTAGAACGATGTCCTGTGGCATCCGACCTATCCGATACCTCAACAAGCCGCTAAACAAATCGCCGCGATCATGCGGAAAGTTGGCATGATGGCTCACTAAGCCCAAACCAACAACGAGTCGTAACTCCGCTTTCGCCTCCGCCCCACAACACTACACAAGGCATACACTAGATGAAAGGTATTGTAAATTTAACCTTTTCTAAAATGGGTAAAACTTAGGCGCACTGATGACCGCTTGAGTGCTTGATGATCATGGGAAAGACGACTCTACAACAAAAGGTCACCACAAAGTCTATGACTCGAGCTCGATACCAATCAGAAAGACCCGACCCAAAAAGGGTTTCAAATAGGCCTTTACCCCAATGCATGCATTCAAAGTAAAGGACAATATGCAAATAGTTTTCTGATTCCCAATTAAAACGAAACAATCAAGGTTCAATCGTAAATAAAGATAGTTTGTCAAACTCGCCCCTCGCCTCCAAGCACTGCTTTCAAGGCAAATACATTTCCAAAACGTACACTCGATCAGAGATTTATTAAAACATTTGAAACATCCTCAAATTCAATAAAGCTGAATCCACAAAAACATTCAGAAACATCCTAGGCTCTGTGTGTCTCGCCACATGCATTCAGGGGAAAATGAAAGACAAGAGTCATAGAAATAAAAAGTCGAGACGACAAAGAAGTTCCCATGATCATAGCTCCTCCTTCACCCATCCCGCCTCGCGCCATGGTTACCCGAAGATAAGTAAGGGTGAGTAACGAATTACTCAAGAAGAATCCCCGATCGGGTACAATACGATGCACATGGTCATCTAGATGAGTGTATGCAAGCTATGAACATAAACACATAATAGAGCACATAGCTTAAGTCCACACTTGACCTCTGATGCCAACTCGTGGTCTTAGTCCTAATAATCCACACCACACAATACGCCCCTATACGAGAACCAAGTCTCGCCCTCACCGCCTTTCATCGCCGATACGAAAGGTACACTAGCTCAAGATCCCGAGGAGCTTCTCCTGGCCGGCGCCAGAATGAGCGTAAGCATGCACGCGTGCATCGCAGACACTATGGGGGTGCCGGTCCAGTGGCAAGTCGCCATGTCCAAATACCACGCCTAACTAAATCTCTCGGATCTGTCACCGACATAGGGTGTGAGACTCGACACGCGGAACTATGTCACCAACCACCGCACTGAGGCTAAAGAACCGGCCGTGATAGGCTTACACCAGAAGCGTCCTGCCCTAACAGTGGCAATCAAGGGTACACTACGCCAACACGCCGAGGACGCGCCGATCGCCGGGGACGCAGGCAATGCCAAGTCATCATCCCGACCGCTGGGGCATTTAATACCGCCACCCTCACCCAAGATTGCGTGGCCTACCGGCCGTTAGCTAAACCCTAACGGGTCCAGGACGAGAATCGCCTCGACGCCCCCGCCATGGATGCAAGATACTTTATGCATCAAAGTCTGATGATGCTACCTACCTACACTTTAACCTATCATATCAATAACATACAATCCAATACAATCCAAAAACGTGCTCAACAGATACAACGAACCTAGCATGGTACTACGGGCAAGAATAGATATGAGCATGCTAGAACGGAACAACCTAGCATGGGCTAACATGAGAGAACAACATACGGTCATGCTAGTCGTGAATTGCAATGCAGCACCTAAACTATACATGCCGATAATCACAAACAAACATACAAACAACAATCACATAGAACATCGCAGGTCCACACAACTCCTGTGAAGAAATCCTTACCTTGGCCGGGGCAACTACACACAAAATCCTACGCCGCGATCGATCCCGAGCTAGCTAACGAGAACCTAACAAACACAATAGAAATCACAATCATAGCCCTAAAAATATAATAAAACAAGCAGTGCTCTCGCCGGCACTCACACAAAGACGATCGACACGCGGACGGGCAGCAAAGACGGCGCTGGCCGCTGGCTGGGCGCCGACGGGCGCAGAGGGGCTGATGGCGGGCAGGACCGCACACCGGGCGCTGACGGCGGCAGAGGCGGTAGGGTGCGCGCGCGCGCGGCTACGCGACGGCCGGCCGGGCGCAGCGCGACGGGCGCGGCAAGCGACGAGACGAGCGCGGCTGGCGCGAGGCGCGACGACGCGGCGCGCGCACGGCGCAGCGAGCGCGGCGCGCGCGCGCGACGCGGCGCGCGCGGCGCGACGCGCGGCGCGCGGCCGCCAAAGCAGTGCGCGCGACGGCCGCGACGGGCCGGGCGGTCCGGGCGGCTCGGCCTGCTCGCGGGGCAAGCGCGATCCGGGCAAACTGGCTTGCCGCTAGGCGATCCGGGCGGCTCGCTTGCCGCTGGCAGATTCGGGCATGCCGGGCACCGCTACAAACACACACACACACACAAGCTCTTCTCCTTACCTTCGCCAACAAGAACACCCAATCGAGAAGATGAAGAGGATGAAGACTTACCCGAGTGATGATGAACGATCCAAGGGAGCCGCAAGGATGAAGAATCTGCAAGGAGAGCTTGGGAGAAAGCTTAAGCGCCACAACTCTTTTGGAGAAGAAAACACAACAAACCTAATTTCTATTTCATTTAACCAAATGCACCAAACACCAAAGATCCAAGGTTAACTAAGATGTGATGCGTATGAGCAACAAGAGCACCTAATGGCACAATTGGCACACATCTCTACAAGCTTCTCAGAGACCCGGTTCAAACCCCTACTGCAAAGACAAATTCCTTTATTTTTACTTTTGCATCTACCCATGCTCAAACCAAACCACAAAGCCTCAAAACCTTCATAAATCCATCCAATAATTTTAGCAATCGAAAGATATAAACGCCCCCGACGTTTACCGACTTAAATTACTAAAATACCCCTAGGCATACTCGGAAGAGTGGGACGAAAACTCGGGCCGCACACTGGCCGGGCGATGCAACGCGTCCGGGCGCACTGGCCGGGCGGGCGATGCAGGCGCCCGTGCGGCGTGGTCGGGCAGTGGCCGGGCCGATCGAGCGGCCTGATGCGCTGTGTGTGTGGTGCGCTTGGGCATGGTCAAGCGCTAGGGTTGGGTTTTCTTGGTGAGGTTTGCTAGAGAGAGAGAGAGAGAGAGAGAGAGAGAGAGAGAGAGAGAGAGATTGCAAACAAGGGGAAAAGGACTTTCTTGATTTTTCTTCCTTTTCCTAATTTAAATGGGTCTAAAATCCCTTCCCAAAGCTTCCTCTTTCAAAACTCCGCCCAAACAAACTTTTCTTTCTAGAAAACTCTTTTCTTACAAACTCCCAAAACCATTTAGGCATGTGTTCAAATCCCAAAGGAAGCACTCAAAACCCATTAATTTTGCCAATAACTAAAATACCTCCAAACTCCCAAACAACTTGCCCAAACCTCTTGGGTCTTGCAACCAACAACCACCAACTTCGACGAAGGCAGAAAGGCCCCAAATCTTGAAAATCCTCAAAACTCCCGACTGAGGGCAAAAGACCAAAATACTCCCTAAGGGTTAAAATAAATTCTAACGCCCATCCGAACATCCGAATAATGACCCAAATCACCTGGTAACCAAAATAGAAAATCGGGCTGCATAATACTCCTCCTTTTAAAGACTTTCGCCCTCGAAAGTCCTAAGACGAAACAACAACTCTAGGAAACTCCACCGATTCTTAACCAACCAAGCTCTCGATTAAGACAACACAAATCCTTCTTTTGAAACCGAACCTCTTGGGTTCCTAAAGGCTCCAAGCCCAATGATAATCCGAGTCCGCCACTTAACTATCTCAACCAAGACTCTGCATACACCGAACTCCAAGAAATAGATGTGATAGTGCTAACGGTAATACACATCCTCAAACTCGCACTAGCTCTCAAACAGCTTTTAAAATCTTAGGCTCACTTAACCCCGCTAGCCTAACTCCTAACGCTCTCTACGCGCAACTCTCAAAGAAACTCCCGGATGTGTCACAAGCTCTAAAACTCTACGCCACGCCCCGGCAGAATTTCTCTCGAATGCTCATAGCTCATATCAAACAAATTTCAACCCTTCACCATGTCGACTAAACAACCAACCTCCTGTGTTTCGTAAACTAAACGGCCTACTTTTACTTCGCAAGAGATCTCATGAGCCCCAATGGTTGCCTATAATCCTTAACGAAATCCAAATCGAACCACCAACCGTGACTCGATCCCAAGGCAAACTCTCCAACTAGCATGCGCCCACAACACTTAAGCAACCATCTTACGAGAAATCAAGCACCAAAGCCAAGGGGCACTTTTTTGGTTCACCAAACGGCGCTACCACTAACACACCAAATTAAACTTCACCACGAACCACCTTTAGAAGACAAGGTCCAGTGCATGTGCTCTACTCGCCAAACTAATAAACCGAGCCCCTCAACGGCCGACAACAAACTTTCCAATGCAATCCGATCAGCCACTAGCCTAAGAGAACATCGCTGCATTTAAAAACAAACAACATTCCTCTTACTTAAATCTCGCAACAAGGAATAAAACATTACGTGGCTACTAGCAACACAATAGCCGAGGATAACAACTCTAAGGTTTCCAACCAATGCCACGGCATCTCTATGCCCAACCCACTCAATCGTGGCTCAAATGGATAACGCCAACTACGAACGCCCATCAACTAGGAACAAAGCCCAAGAAGGCTTGCTCTCAGTAAACTCAACCTGCTTTATAACGAGCAAGGCTCGCCTCCAAGCCGCCACTCAACTCTTAAGCCCATCCGTCGCCTCCAAGGACTTCCTCCTTATAGCTTAGACCTAACTCTTCTTCCAATCCGTAAACCTCCCACGAAACATCGCAAGAATAAGGATAGCGACGACCACAAGCTTATGGATCCCGAACAACACGAGCCGGCAAGACTACCTCAAACGTTAAAACTCGAGGCCGCATCCACTGCAACTCAACTACCAAAGAACTAAGGGGTTCTACAACCCAAAGATCCAACAACCTTCCAAAGAACAATTCAAGTCCTTGAACCGGCAGCTCCGCCTCTTACGGAACAAACAACTTTTCGCTTGCTAACAAACAAACGCAGCGACACTCTCGGCAATATCATCACGCTTACTCTCGATCAACTACACAACTCAGAGCTGTTGACTCCTCCTCAACAGAACGATTTCCCATCAAGCGATTCTCCGGCGACAAATAACTCCACACACGCCACTGCCTTGCTCAAACCCAAGGGCAACAACAATAACCTCTCTCGGAAGCAACATCCGAGGATCCTCAATCACTTGAACCACCAACTTAGAACTAGCAAGATTTACTCAACCGCCGGAGGGGTCAACTCCCAAAACTTCCCGACTAGGAACAAGTCTCAGTATAACGCCACTTTGCTCGAACCAAGCTAGCTCTAGAAACAACATGGGAACCAAACCTTGGTCAACACCAAGCACCACCTTGCTAAAAATTCTGAAAACCAACGTGGAGGTTAATAAGAACAACTCTAGCTTGTCAACCGACAACAAGCATCCAACAACTCAAACCGTGGAACACCGCCTCGTCCGACTTTAGCTCTCTAGTGAAGCTCTCCACAATCTAGGGTTCCTCCGATCACCCTCCGACACATATTGTCGCCAACGATCTAATGTATATCCGCTACACGAGCACATCTCCCTCCAACATCTCAACTGTGCTGGCCAAAAGCTTTTTCTTGCCAAATATGCAGCAAGCACGGGCGATGCTCCACACAATTCGAAAAGTGCCTTACCACACTTGATGCAATGAGCCGGCTGCTTGGCCCCGCCTCGCGACGATCTCAGCTCTAACTCGCGGCTCGGCGCTGCTCGCGACTCCCTGACGGCCCCGCTTGGAGAGTCTCGCTATCCATCCGAGCGGAACAAACGTAAGACCCAAACTTCCTCTTGCTCAAAGCATGAGCCACATCGTAGCTTCTCATCAGAAAGACCCGACCTGTGTATGGGCTCTAAATGGGCCTTACCCCAATGCATGTAGTGAAAATAAAAGACATTATGAAAAATACATTTCGGATTCCAAGTAAAAATGTAACATTCAACAACCAAAACATACATTTCTAAAAGCACACTGATCGTAGATTTATTTAAACCATTAAAACAATCCACAAGTACCAATATGCCGAATCCATAAAACGTAAGAAAACATCCTCGGCTCTGCGTCTGCCTACATGCATTCAGGGAAATAATAAAAGTGAAGAGTCATGATAATTAAAATAAAACAATCGTAGAAGACAAAGAGGTTCCATGATCATAGCTCCTCCTTCACCCATCCTGCTCTCCCGCTTTGATTACCCGTGGAAAACTACGTATCAAGGGTGAGTAACGAATTACCCAAAGAAGAATCCCCAACCGGTACAATACGATATACATGATCATCTAGAAGAATGTATGCAAGCTATGAGTACAAACACAGAGCTGAGCACATAGCTAAGTCCACACTTGACCTCTGATGCCATCTCGTGGTCTTAGTCCGAAAATACCACAACACACTAAACGCACTATACGGAACAAGTCCCGCCCACCGCCATCGCCGACACGAAGGTGCACTCGCTCAAGATCCCGAGGAGCTTCCACGGCGCCAGAATGAGCGTAAGCGCACCGCATGCTACCGCAAACTCGGGGGTGCCGGTCCAGTGGCAAGCCGCCTGTGTTCACCACCATGCCTAACTAAATCTCCGGATCGGTCACCGACATAGGGGTGTGAGACTCGACACGTGAACTATGTCACCGCACTCACCGCACTCGAGGCTAAGGAACCGGCCGTGGTAGGCTTACACCAGTGAAGCGGCCCTGCCCTAACAGTGGCAATCAAGGGCTACGCCAACACGCCGAGGACGTGTCGATCGCCGGACGCAGGCAATGCCAAGTCATCATCCCGACCGCTGGGGCATTTAATACCGCCACCCTCACCCAAGATTGCGTGGCCCTACCGGCTGGGATAGCTAATCCTCACGGGTCCAAGGATCGAGAACTATCTCGAACGCCCTTGCCATAGATGCAAGATACTTTATGCATCGGCCCTGATGATTCTATCTACCTCAATTCTAAACCTTAACAATAATAATAATAACAATTCAATCAATGCACCCAATACGTGCTCAACAGATACAAGGAGCCTAGCATGATACTACGAAGCAAGAACAGAGATCGAACATGCTAGAATAGAAACAACCTAGCATGGGCTAACATGAGAAACAATACAAGAGTTCATGCCACTGTGAATCTGCAACAGAGCACCTAGGCTAAACATGCTAGTAAAACATACACAGCATACAAAACAACAATCACAAATATACCGCAGGTCCACACAACCCCTGTGAAGAAATCCTTACCTTGGCTCAAGACTTTACACACAAATCCTAAGTCATGAACAATCCCGAGCCAGCGAGCGAACCTAGCAAACCAACAATAATCAAGATCTAAAATATCTAAACAACAATAGAATGCAAGCTCGGCTCTCGGAACTCACGCGCGCGACGACACACGAGCTTGGGGTCGCGGCAAGTCGGGCACGGCAAGGACGCTGCTACTGGCCGCGCTACCGGCACGGCAAGGACGCTGCTACCGCCGCGCGCTACCGCACGCAGACGGACACGCTACCGATCGCGCTACCGGCACGGCAGCAGTGGACACGATACGCGCGCGCGAAGCGTCATGGGCGGCGGCGCGCGGCGCCGGCGTGGCGATGTGGACACGGGCGAGCAACTCGGCAGGACGACGCGCGCGGGCGAACGCTCGAGCGGCGGCACGCGGGCGAGCAGCCGCAAGCGCGACACGGCGAGGGCGTGCGAGCGACGGCCGGACGCGGCTGGCGCTGGCGAGGCGACCTCTCGGCGCGGCGAGCGACGGGCGATTCGGCCGGCCGGGCGAACGGCGAGGCCGCTGGACAGATCCGGCGTGCGGCAGGCCTGGTTCGACCGATCCGGGCGCGGCGATGGGGCTGGTTCGACCGACCGGGCGTGCGAAGCCGGGCCGGGCGATGATGGTCGCTTCCTCCTCGGCCGGGCCGCACAACACACACACACACAACCCTTTTTTCTTACATTCGCCAACAAACACCCAAATGAGAAGATGAAGAAGACGAAGACTTACCCTAATGATGATGATCGAACCCAAGGAGAGGCAAGGATGAAGAACTCTGCAAGGCTATGGAGATGGAGAGCTTGGGCGCCAAGAGGTGCTTTTGGAGAATAAGATGGAATAACCTAATTCTATTTCATTTAACCAAATGCACCAAAACTCCAAACTCCAAGGTTAACTAAGATGTGATGCGTAAAGAGCAACAAGAGCACCTAATGGCTCAATTGGCACACCTCTCTACAAGCTTCCTGTGAGACCCGGTTCAAACCCTACTGCAAAGACAATTTCCTTTATTTTTACTTTGCAACAAACCTTGCTCAAACCAAACCTCAAACTCCTCCAAAACCTACAAAAACCATCCAATAATTTTAGTAATCGAAAACACACAAACGACTTCTCGACGCCCAATTAAATTACCAAATTACCCCTAGGCATACCCGAAGACCGAAGAAAACTCCGTCGTTACATCTACCTGTGTAAGGATCCGAACAACTCTTCTTAGCCATGGCGCGTAAACTCCGCGATTTTACTACCATCACCCCGATCAGCCTTCCAACCAACTCCAACCATCGATCAACAAGAAATGACTCTACCTAGGTCAAGGGCCAACTAGCATAACTTGCCTACGCAACAACCCGGGCTTACCCCACTTGCCAAGAACTAAAGTCCTAACTCCTCGAATCGAGCACCGGGTTCACAACCCAAACCCCTCGTGGTTCTTCAAAAGTACACCACTTTAACGAGCTACACAAAAGTACACCTGGCAGCATACAACTTTCAACTTGGTTCTTTAAGATCCAAACCAACAAGCATTCTCACACAAGGCAACTTTTGCCTCCCAATAGAGCCACATCTAGCAAAGGAGCAACAAGAGTTCAACCCACTCTGGGTCAACTCACCACTTTAATGCCACATTGGTCAACTCACTCTTACAAGAGCATAGCCACACCAAGCTAACTTACCTCATACCAATGGTCCACTAAACGTGTCCGATCAACCATCCAACTCATGGCTCTAATAGTTGGATCAACCACGCATCATCGATGCCAACCCTACTCATATTAGGGTAACTCCAAGGTAGTCGAATCACACTACCATCCAACCGGCTCACAAGCCCACAACACAAGTGCGAACTCTGACGCGCTTAGCCCTTAACAACCAACAAAGATCCTTTGTACCCAACTCTCTGCGGACTCGAAGGCCTTACTTATCCTCGAACGACCTCAAACTTGTAGTTCTCTCTGCTACCACCAAGCTAGATCTCTTATGCACCCTAAATAGGTGCAAAATCTCGTGAATGGGTACAAGACTAGTGGGATGTTAAACTCCAAAGTGGGTCCTGACCCACCTGCATTTAAAAGTGCCAACCGGCCCGAATCTAGGCCTCCTCTCAAAGCTTGGTGCCAACAGCACTACTTCCTTTACAACACAAACATCCCTTTACGGCTTTAAGCCCTCTCGAGGGTAGGGAAGGTCACACCTGTGACAGTGGCAATGGCACTCAACACAAGAGTCTCAACACTCGAGTAGACTACTCTCTCGACATCACGCCTCAATGCATGCCAAGGCCCACCCTCGCATCCCACCCGATGCTCAACGAATACTGTGCCAACCTCTACTGGGCAAAGACCTAGCTCCACACTGAACATGCTAACACAAGGTGCTTCTCTCTACTAGCCACCAACCCACAGTATTTGGATTAAGTCCCCGACAAGCAACTCCACACTACACCTCGCTACGAGGGTACTAAAAGAACTGGCCGCAAAACGATTGCAAGTGTTGGGTGGAGAACAAGATGTCTCTACATCTTCCTCAAAAGCTACTAACTTGGCCGCTTTGCCAATCGACTGTGTGGTTGGTGGAGACTCGCTAGTCCGCCTCACACAGGGGACTTCCACCACTGCATCACATCATCAAACAACACTGTAACGGCACGCCCGACTCTAAACATCAAAGTCATTGGCCTCTCAACACCAGTCATTACAACACTTGGATGATAAACTCGATCTTGGCCAACCGCCTCGCCGCAAGCGAGAGGTCTCAAGAACATCCAAATTTTACAGTTTCCACTTGCCAAACTCTGCGGCTCGATCAACACTAACTATCTTATCAAAGATAAACTCACCGATCAAGCCCTCCCGAGAACCTCCGAGGCTACCGGAGCTACAAGGAGGTGTCTCCTAAATAAATCGCCACCGGGCTATCTCGTGCTCAAGACTCTCACTACGCGCTACAAATCGCGCCGGGTCTCCGCCTCATTAGCTAAAAGACTCGCCATCAACTCCTCATGGCCGAGCACACTCGCCAAGGAGTCTCACTTTGAGGCGTATTTAGCCTCTACCCCTTCTCTTGGCAACTCATCCGCTGTGTACAAAGGTGGCTCTACTGCCCTAGACAACCCTAGACGTGGTCTCATGATCAACATGAATCACCCAACTCTCGCTGGAAATACCAAAAGTCCCTCGCTCCTCTAAGTGCAATCAACCTACTAGCGATCCACACAAAGCATAAGAGCTAGCCCACGCTGGGCTCTCACCGCCAAACAAGGGTAACACATGTATACTAAATGCAGATTGTAAAATAAAACCCTTAGCTTAATGAACTCGCATAAACCCGACGGCCATGAGTGGTGATGATCATGGGAGCAACAACCTACAAAGCAGTTAGTCTACGTAATCTATGACTCGCGGCTCGATACCAATTGTAAGAACCCGACCCAAAATGCGGTCCTAAACCTAGGTTCTCACCAAAGATGCAAGTTAAATACTTCATCAAGCTTAGCTTAGTGCTCATATTTAAAACCTTTCAAAACATTTAAAGCGGGGACACTTAAAACATAAACAACAACCTTCATTTAAGCAAAGCAACTAAAGTAAAACAAGCCCGCCAAGTGTTTATAAAATCATACAATACAATTTAAACAACTTTTAAAAACGTCCCCTAGGACTCCCGTCCGCCTACATGCCGAACAAATTATTCAAACAATAAAAGACAGAGTGCTCGGCGCTCCTATGATCAATCGCCTCCTCCGCTAGCCGCCCCTGCCGCCCCAAGTTACCCGTGGAAAACCACATAAATAAGGGTGAGTATAAACATACTCAAAAAGAATCCCACCCGGTACAATACGATACATCAATCATCCGCAAAATTCCTAGTATACATGCAAACAATTACCAACATGTATCATAGCTCAACGAGCTTACAAGGCGTAACTGAATCCTCGTAAGTCTCATACTTCCTACTAATGATTGGCTCTCATAACCAATCCCGACATCTTCGAGGGCCTTTCTCCCGCCAATTGATCACCAAAAACCGATCCCAAAGATGTTCGACACCCTTGAGGGTCTTTCTCCTCGACCATATGATCACCTCAAAAGCCAATCCCAATGGGTGTCCTCAAGGGCCTCTTACCTCGCTTAACAACCGACTATCGTAAGAGTACCCAAGTCTTGCTCTAAATCGAAGGAACCGTGTACTCACGAACATTAGCCCGAGGAAGCTCTCAACCGGCGATTAACGCTGGTGTGGCGCGCACACCGCATGCCGCCGCAACCGGCGAAATGTGGGGGCCTGGCAAACTACGCGCCGTGCACGCATGCCTAAAGACTCGAAAACGGTGTCACTAAACACAAGAGTGCGAGGCCTCGACACTCATCTCAGCGCACCTGCACTCACCGACCGGAGCTAAGAACCGCCAAGGCAAAGCTTGCACATTTGGCGTGGTTCCGCCTAGCAGTTACAACCAGGCTTATGCCGATGTGGTAGCTAAATCCACATCGATCGCCGGGGAAGTAATGTACGTTATGCTTCGCCATCACGACCGGTGGGGACAAAGTACGCAGGTCCGCTTCACTCACCTGATGATGACGAACTCTACTATACTAGCTAAGAGTACAAAATAACTGATTCCTGGCTAGACATACATATCAACATCAATCACACATAACCTAGCATGAAACTACGGACTTAAGCAGGAATCTCAAGCATGCTGGAAGAACAATCCTAGCATGGCACTAACATGTACAAACAGCAAACATGCTAGCAAGAGTGCAATCACAAGCTGTCCTATCCACTAATCATGTTCATACAAGTAAACATGCATATAAGGCACAATAAAAAAAGCATCGCAGAGTCCACACAACCACAGTAAGAAATCCTTACCTTGAAACGAGCAAAAATAACTTTCACAATCAAATAATGACCTTCGAGTTTTAAAGCGAAACCGAGCAACCTAAGCATTTGACTAAAAACAACCTAATTAAATAAATAAAGAACAAACAAACTTTAGTGCCCAAAGGAGAAAAGAATCACGAATTACCGATCGAGAAGACACAAGGTCACGCCCCAACCCGCACGGCAGGCAGTGTCGTCCGCCGCCAGCGACAAGCAGGCGGCGCCACCGCGCCGCACTAGGCGAGGGCGCCGGCGCTTAGCGAGGTAGGGACGCGGCAGACGCTGGTTGCCGCAGCCGCCGAACACGCTGGCCGGGCGCGCGAGCGAGACGCGCTGGTCTTTCGATGATACATGGGCGACGCGGCTCGGGCGGGCAGCAGCAAGGCGGCGCGACGCGCCGGGCGACTCGTGCGGAACGGCGCGCGCGCCCGGGTGCTCGGGTTCAGACGGTGCGGCGCGCTCGGGCGCGCTGGCCCGGGCGATGTAACGCTCGGGCGCACTGGCCGGGCGATTGAGAGCGCTCGTGCGGCGTGGCTGGCCGAGCGGCCTCGATGCGCTGTGGTGTGGTGCGCGCTAGTGCATGGTCAAGCGCTTAGGGTTGGGTTTTCTTGGTGAGGCTCTGGCTAGAGAGAGAGAGAGAGAGAAAGAGAGAGAGAGAGAGAGAGAGAGAGAGAGAGAGAGAGAGAGATTGCAAAACAAGGGGAAAGGGACTTTCTTGATTTTTCTTCCTTTCCTAATTTAAATGGGTCCAAAATCCCTTCCCAAAGTTTCTCTTTCAAAACCACAATTTCAAACAAACTTTTCTTTCTAGAAAACTCTTTTTCCTACAAACTCCCAAAACCATTTAGGCAAGGGTTCAAATCCCAAAGGAAGCACTCAAAAACCCATTAATTTTGCCAATAACTAAAATACCTCCAAACTCCCAAACAACTTGCCCACACCTCTTGGGTCTTGCAACCAACAACCACCAACTTCGGACGTAAGGCAGAAAGGCCCCAAATCTTGAAAATCCTCAAACTCCTCGACCGGGCAAAAAGACCAAAATACCCCTAAGGGTTAAAATAAATTTAACGCCCATCCGAACATCCGAATAATGACTCAAATCACCGGTAACCAAATAGAAAATCAGGCATACAGAGCCGCCGCGAACTCGTGGTCTTTATCTTTTGGAGTCTTTTATTATGTAGTAGCATGTCGAGAACTTTGTTTATCGATGAGACTTGTTAAACTGCTTTGTTTGAAATATCGCAGATGGTTTTAAGGATGTTTATGAAATGTTTGTTTCTATTATGAAGTTTAAATGAGTTTTATCTTTTAGTTGTTTCCATAATGTTTTTAAAGTTTTAAATTGTAAGCATGCTAGTAAGGACCGGGGTTTAGACCATTTTGGGCCTGGTTCTTACATAGGGTGTCGAACTTCTCCGCTTCCACTTCACAAAATCTTTCACCATTTGCTGTTCCTCACAGACCATCCGCCCCAACCGCTCTCGTGGTCGCCACACCCCGTGGAGCTAGTGGTGCCGCGTGCCCTCGCTGAACATACGAAGCCACCGCCTTTATTTGGGCTCGACTTTCTCGCTATGCGCCAACATGGCTCGAAGTCTCGCTTCTCGTCACTCAACAAGTTGACCATCATGGCTCTCATTGAATCTGCAAACTCGCTTCCAGAATGTACCTCTCGAGGCTCTATTGCCTTTACGCCTTCATTAGGCAAAACACGAGGAGTCATGGTGGTACACCCTCTGCTCACTTTGGGATGATGTCCTGCAGGTATCCGAACCAATCTTGATACTCTATCCGCCGCTTCGAACCTCCTCTTCCCGTGGCGTGGTAGTTAGCATGTTGGCGATCTACACCCAAACGAACAACGAGTCGTAACCTTCTCGCTCCGCTTCTACACCACTAAACAAGGCATACACTAGATGTAAAAGTATTGTAAATTCTAACCCTTTTCTATAACAAGAAACTTAGGCGCACTGATGATCACCAAGTGTTGATGATCATGGAAAAATGACTCACAACAAAAAGGTCACTTACATAAATGACTCCGAGCTCGATACCAACCAGAAGACTCAACCCTAAGAGGTCCTAACCTAGGCCCTTACTTCAATGCATGCTTTTAAAACATAAATACGTTATGCATGATTTCCAACCAGATTCTGTATAAATTTAAAACTTTTAAACATACATTAAATTAGCAAGCACAAAACAACTCAAACTCCGTCCCTATTTCAAAGCACTGCTCAAGCTATAAATAGTTGAAATCGTGACTGATCGTAGATTTATTTCAAAACATTCATACTTCCAAATCAATTTAAATGAAAAGACAGTAATCCAGATACAATAAAAACATCCTAAGGGCTCTGCGCCCTAACTACATGCAATCAAGAATATAAAAAGGAAAATCCATAACATAAGACTCAGAGTTAAAACAGATGGATTATATGATCGCAGCCTTCTCCTTCACCCAATCGGTCTCGCTACACAAGTTACTCTGTGGAAACCACAAAAAGTAAGGGTGAGTAACGAATTACTCAAGAAGAATCCTCAACAGGTTACAATACGATACAACCGGTCATCTAGTAGAATGTATGCAAGCTATAAATACAAACACGTAAGAGAGCACTTTACTTTAATCCATACATAACTATAAACGGATGCCATCTTACTGGCCTTACTCCGGAGTTATCTTCAAATCTCGAACTCTACGAGAAACTAGTCTCGCCTCAATTTTTCTCTATATCGACTATACGAAAGCAGTGCATTGAACTCAAGATCCCGAGGAGCTTCCAACGACGCCAGAATGAGCGTGAATGCACACCGCATGTCGCGCAAACCCGTGGAGGTGCTGGGTCTCGCAAGCCGCTTTGGTCCAAGACGCATGCCTAAAAGAATCTCCGGATCGGTGTCACCGAACATAGTGGTGTGAGACCGTGACACTATGACTATGTTAGCATGTACCACAAAGACCGAGGCTAAGGAACGGCTCGTGGTAGGCTTACACCGTAGATCGGTCCCGCCTCTATCGTGGTAATCAAGGGCACACCGACACGCTGAGGTCGTGGTCGATTGTCGGACAAGGAAATGCCTCATCATTCCCAACCGCTGGGGCATTTAATACCGCCACCTCACCCAAGATTACAATCGGCTACCGTTAGGGCTAGCAAACCCTAACGACGATCAAGGACGGAGTACTCGCCGCGCGCGCCCTCGCCACTTCTGATGCAAGATACGTTATGCATCCTCGCTTCTGATGATTCTACCTATCATGACACTATGCTTTAGACAACTAACAACTACATACTAACACGCGCTCATTAGAATCAACGAACCTAGCATGGTACTACGAACCAAGAACAGTATACTTAACATGTCGTAACATAACAACCTAGCATGGAACTAACATGAGAATAATCACAAGAAGTCATGCCACTAATTGAGAACAAAGCACCTAATAACTAAACATGATGGTAATGTTAAATGTGCATACAAACAAGAATCACAAAAATATCGCAGGCCCACACAACTCCTAAAGAAATCCTTCCCCGAAACTAAGACAAACAATCACACAAGTAGACATGCGAGATGCAAACGAACACTCGCTTAGCTAACGGAAACCTAATAATCAAATAGTAATTATATTACTAACTATAGGCCCTAAATGAGATATGGAATGGTTTCTCGCTCTGGAGCAACTCACGCAAAATTTCAAAGAAAGCACCAAGGGTGTCTCTACTGTAAGGCACACTTCAGCAAGGGCGCTCGCACTTGTGGAAAGGCAAGCGCACGGAACGAGGCTCGCATAACCATCGGGCGAAGTTGGCGACGCGAGCAAGCGTAACGGTGCCGCCGCTGCGATCGGGCGCAGCACACGCCGCCATGTGCCGGGCAAGAGGCCATGGTGCACCGGCGTGAGCTGGCCGCAGCGTGATCGGCAGCAGCCTCGTAGAAGCGGTTGGCGATCGCTGGGCGCTTGACAACTTCGCAAGCGCAGCACGAGCTAACGACATACGCCGTGGCTCGCCGCCGCAAGGTGATGCACCGTTAGGCGCCGCGGCGCTATGCATCACCGGGCGAGCGAACCGGTGGCGATAGGCAAAAATGATGGCGTGGCCGACGGCGACGGGCGTGAGTGCGCCGAGCCATCGCAAGGGGTCGTTCTCGTTGGGCAAAACAGATACACACACAAATCAAAACTTAGAGCTTTGCCACCACCGTAAATCGACAACAACAATCTAGGAGGAAGAATCGAACAAGAAGAATCACTTACCTGCAATGGTCGATCGACGAAAGCTCTCCGAGATGGTGGAATCGCAAACCGCATGTGAGCTTGGGGAGAATGGCGAATTGGTCTTGGGATTTGGGAGAGAAAAGAATAAAACCTATTTTATCAAATAAATCCCACTTAAGTCTCAAACCACGCCAAACAATTATCCCGTGAAAAACTAATTAGAAATCACCGCCATTAACCGCAAATCCTCACTACTATCTAACCAAAGCACTGTTTAAGCCTCACCACCGTGACTTTATTCCAAAGAAACCCTACATTTTATTTTTGCAACTCCCAACACTCAAACTCAACTGCAATGCTACCAAACCCCAACCGTGGAACAACCAAGAATATAATTAGCCGAAAAGATAGAAACGGCCTCTAACGCCCGACTACATTACCAAAATACCCTTAGGACATACCGAAGACCGGATGAAAACCCGGGCTGCATTTTTCCTTCCTGCTCTCCAGTGCCCCATGTGTTGTCCTCCTAGTGAGTTATTGGGTGTTAGGGCCTTTTGTGTTTCCAGGGGTATTTTGGTCATTTTACCCTCTAGGGGTATTATGGTCATTTTGCCTCCGTGTTGTTCACTCGCTTATTCAGTGGTTTCAGAATGTCTGTGTTGGTTTTGGACTTCTGCTTTCCTCCTGCTTTTGATTTCCAGTGACAAGTGTTCCATTTTAGGAAAGTTTGGTGGTCTCCTGTAAAAGGAGAAAATTAAATTAAATTGTTTTTGAGCTTGGATTTGATCCTTGGTGTGTGGTTGTCGAAATTGAGGCTCGTGTAGAGGAAAATAAATTGTTTTAAAAAGTGCTTTTGGTGGGGCTCAAGGGGGATTTTTGGGAGATTTTAATTAATTAAAAATAGGAGAAATTAGCCTGTGGTTCCATCTCTTTGTCCTCCCTCCCTCTTGGCCGAATTCCATCTTATCCTTCTCCTCTCTCCTTGGTCGAAAGTTCAAGCTCCCACCCTTCCCATCTCCATTGCTTCCAACCTCAAGATTTCCAAGTGTAGTTCATCTCCTTCTCCATTGTTTCTCCAAGGTAAGCTTTTCTTTTCAAATCCATTCTCCTTCTCTTCCTCTTGCCATGGCTTCTAGACTAGCTTGTCATAGGGAGATGGTGATTTTCTTCTTCTCCTCTTGTAGATCCGAGAGGCTTGTTTGGGTTAGGAGGAAAATTGTGCTAACTCTTGCTTGTTGGAAATATGGGCTCATCTTCTTTCCCCAACCTCCATTGCCAAGAGCTTCAAGGTAAAGGTTGATTGTGTTTTTGTGGTGTTTGACTTGTGGTTTGGTTAGATCTAACTTGTCTTTCTCTTCCTTGTGCAAATCCAAACCCTAGCCGAATTGTTCCCTTGTTTGTGCTTGCTTGGCCGAGACCTCTTAGGTGCTTTGGGGAGCCTTGCCGAATCCTCCTTGGTGAATAGGTGAGTTGGTTGTTGTTGCCTTGTGGTTGGTGTTGTTTGGCCGAGAGCACCCTTAGAGGAACAAGGGGGTGTTGTGTTTTATTACAAGTAAATCTAATCGGTTTTGGTTCTGTGTGGTTTCCTCACCAGAGTAAAGTGGAAGAAGGTGGAAGTTCTCTGTGTGTGGTTTGACCTAGCTTGACCGAGACTACCATTGAGGTTGAAGTCTTTCTGCTTTAAAGCCCTAATTCCTCGCTTGTTTGGTTGTGTAGTTTGTTGCAAAACTAGTTTGTAATCGATCGCTTTGTTGTTAGGTAATTGTGTGGTGTTCTCACCTTGTGGATTCGCTTTCTGCATTTTGGGATTCTACCACTATGTAAGGGTTCCTTGCTGTGGTTGTGTGGGCTCTACGCACCTCATTGATAACTCCTAGTTGTGTGTTTGTACTGCATCAAGTAGTGGATAGGTTTTCTCTCGCAGTTTTCTCGATTTATATGAACCGCTAGTGGATAGGCTTTTCCGCAGTTGTCTGGATTATATAAACCGTTAGTGGATAGGCTTTTCTCGCAGTTGTCTCGCTTATATAAACAAAGTAGTGGATAGGCTTTGCAGTGTACCTTGGAGGAAGTATGTGCTTGTAGATGCTTAGCTTTGTTTATTCTCTATTGTGTGTAAAATAGAATTGTATGTTGTATATGTTTTGTGGTGATGTATGCTTTAGCATGTTGTAGCTAAGTTCTTCCCGAATTGTCGTTAGGATTGGCATGTAGATTATGTCCTATTTCTCGTGGCTTCCTCGCTTATTGACTTGTCTATCCGTCCTGCTTTATATTCTTGTATCCTCGACTTGTTATTTATTATACTATGATCAGAATCTCGAGTTAGAGTCCTTAGGAGTCCCAAGTGTTAGCCGAAAGGCGCCGGCTCTCCCGCTTTGCTCAAGATTGCCCAAAGCAGTTGTAGTCCCGAACTAGCCCAAAGGTGTTGTCCCTTGTTGGCCTAGAGTGGCCGACTCAGCTTTCTAGGATTGGCTCAAAGTGTTGGTTCGATCCCGGCTGGCCCAAAGGTGTTGCTACCCATGTTGCTCCAAGACTAGCCAAGCGAGTTGTCGCCGCCTATTAGCCCAAAGCAGCCGCTAATCACGCTGGCGCAACCGCCAAAGGTTGTGTGCGCTTTAGGGCTGCCCAAAGGTGCTCTCCAAACAGACTAACCAAAGGTGTTGTTGTCCTTAGTTAGCCCAAGGTGTGCTAACCTTGCTTGTTGTGCTGTTATAGCTTGAGATTACTTGAATTGCACTCGCTGGTTAGCCTAGTGTGTGCTAATCTTGTCTCAAGCATGAGCTTAGACCTTGTTGATGATTATCCCGCTGTACCGCTTAAGACCGCCATGTTCTCAATCGTTGTTTGTATGCTAGGTCATAGGTGATTTGTTGTGCGATTGTACCCCATTTGGGGAATCTCACTAAGTGCAATTTGTACTTGTAAAGACTCTAACCCGAAAGGGGTCCTAAACTAGGCCTTTACCTCAATGCATGCCTTAAAACGTAATAATTAATATGCAAGATCGCTTCTGATTCCGAATAAAATAAAAAGAGGCAACCATCCATTCAAAACAAACATAAAATCCCCGAACCTATCCCCTGCTTCCAAGCACTGCTCCAAGCTAAATACATTTTAAACCTACTCTAATCAGAGATTTATTCAAAAATCCCAAAAAGCTTACAACAAAGGTCGTAACCCAAAACAAACTGTAAAACAACCTAAGGGCTCCGCTTGTAACGGCCCGTGTTTTCATCCCGCCTTCCGTATGCCCTAGGGGTATTTTGCAATTTGGTCGGGCCACAGTGGCACGCTTTATGTCTTTTTCCAGCTAAGCAAAATTATTGGATGGGTTTATGTAGGTTTTTAGGCTTTGTGGATGGGTTTGAGCAAGGATAGATGCAAAAGTTAAAATAAAGGAAAATTGTGTTGGTACTGGTTCGAGCTGCAGTGGCCTTGTGTGCTAGAGGAGAGCCTTGCCAAGTGAGCCACTGTGTATTATTGTTACTCTTTCCGCAGGCTATATCTTAGTTACCCTTGGATCTTTGGAGTTTTGGTGCATTTGTTTAAAAGAAAAGAAGTGTACGGTTTTGTCTTCTTCTCCAAAATCCATGGCCGCCTAACCTTCTTCTCCCAAGTTCCTTGCCGAGCTTTTTCTCCCTGCACCTCGAGTGTCGTCCTGGCCACCCGAGCAAGAGCAATTCAGGCGCCTAGATCTCTAAGGCAGCTGAGCTGCACTCTCCCAAAGACGCTCAGATCGCCCAAAGAATGCGCTGCATCACCTGCAAAGACGCCTGCATACACGCCTGCTCGCCAGACGCCAGTGCGCCGAGCAAGAGTTCACGCTTTATCGCTGCCGCCGCCTATGCCCATGTCCAAATTTGTTCATACAGAGGCTCGCACAACAAGATGTCTGGCGCTACAAGAATTTATCGCCACCAACGCCTACCAGAGCTATACTGCAACTCCGTCTGTTCGCACGCTACCATGTTGGCGTGAGTTGCTCCTCAGCCGAAGTTCTATTTATTTTATTATATTTTGGCCTATGGGTTGTGATTATTATTATGTTTGTTAGGTTCTCGTTAGCTAGCTCTGATCGATCGCAGCCTTTAGGATTTTGTGTGTAGTTGTTGCTTCCCGCCAAAAGGATTTCTTACCTGTTTTTGTGGGCCTCGCGATATTATATTTGATTGTTGTTTGTATGTTTGTTGTGTTTATCAAAGATGTTTAGCGATAGGTGTTCTGCTCGAATTCCCGACCGCATGATTCCTTATGTTGTTTCTCAT